>BPLR01008878.1:0-41755 GCA_021605095.1 Caerostris extrusa | reverse complement strand
GCTACGTATTGCTGATAATTAATACATTTGTAACATTCTTATGTTGTGATTATGCTTGAATGTATATTAATTACTTTTCAAAAGATTACTTTACTGGAAGGATTCTTTTTGTACCAATGTATCCTGTTCTTAACATACATTTGAAATATCTGAACTAGAAATATCCTTCATTTTGAATTTAAGTAAGTGTTGTAGCTATCAACATTTTATATCAATTCTCACTTGTCCAACAAACTTTAGTAATTAATAAAAAGCTTCAAACGTTGGTGTTCCACAGCAGTGAAACGTAAATTGAACAAAATAAATAAATTTTTACATGGAAAATGTTCATTTTTGAATTGGCTAATGTTTTCACCCATCTTTTATCAATTTCAACGAGTTTATTTTCCCATTGTATTAATTTTTCAGAATTTATTTGTGCATTCAGTCTTCTGATTTCTCCCGACTATGTCGTCTCTTTTAATGTCTGGAATTTCTTTAGATAAAAACTCAAGACAAGATCACTGTATATCCAATATATATCTGCTATGAAATCAAAAAAGCCATTGAAAAACTGTTATTTCCTGTAATGCTTGCTGCACACCATTCTTCGATGAATTGAAAACATGCTTTAGTAAAAACTGTGCAATTCTTTTTTGATAAACTTTTCTGTTACGTCCGAATGCGCATTCCGTTAAGCCTGACAGTTTTCTTTTGTAACTAAACGAAGAAATTGTTCTTCAAGTCAAGATTTACATTGAAAGACAGTCATTCAAAAGATTAACTTCTGAAACTGAAATATATTCATCTTCAATCTTTTGATTCACTTGTGAAAAAAATACACTAATATTTCTGATATTTTTTTCTAATGCAGCTGGCAAACACTTAGACAGCTTGATCTTGGATGCCTTACAAAGCGCTGCACAGACGGTACCAGTTTGCATTACTGAGGGGGTGGGTAACTTGAAGATAAGCCACGGATGCGGAGTAACAATGCCCCGCAACGCTCTACGATCCTATTAGGACTGGGGACCTACAGTTTAAAGTGGATTCCAAAACCACTCCAAACATCCATGGCACCGCCGGGACTCGAACCCGAAAACCTGTGGTACCAAGCGCCAGAGCGATAGCCACTCGGCCATTCAGGCCCATATTTCTGATATTTCATTGTTGAAAAACAATTTCAGGATTTTAGGATATCTGTCTAAATTTAAAAAATATGAACGGAGACTCAAATAATAGTAGAACACTTTTTTAGTACTTACATCAAATTTGTACTATTTTGTACTCATAATTTTACAAACTCATTTAAAGGAGCCACGCAAGTGTTAAAATGAATAAAATGCAAATAAATGTTTAGTTATTATTATGTTTTCTACATCACTGGCTTGCCACTTTACGCCGCCAATTGATTGAATTTGACGAAATGTGTATTTCTCAACCTAATTCCTAGTATTTTTCTTTTCTAAATATTTTTGCATATTATTCACCCCTTTGAGTCTTCGTCGGCCAATATTTGTGGTTGTATTTACACTGAGCAACAAACAAAGTTTCTGAAAATATTCATTTCTTAGTGATTTTGGGGGCTTATCACAAAATGCTAGTAAAAAAATGGGCAAACTGCTTCTTGTTTAGAAGATATAGAGGTAATCTGTTCTCAGATTCTTGAAATATGTAAGAAAATGAAATATAGAAGAATGTAAATTTATATAATATAACTTAAAAATTACTATAATTTGTAAATTATGCATAAAAAAAAACATTGTATTAAAATTTATCTCATAATTTAAAAAATATATGAAATATGTAAATATTAATATAATTACGTATATATGAAATAACTAAAAAAGTAATCTTTAGAAACATGATTCCCTACATTAATTTTTGAAAAGCTTTATAATCAATTGGCATTAATTACTCTTCAGAGACAACGCCAGTCTGGTTGCCGCGCTTATTTCAGAGACAGAGCCGACTATAATGGATGGAACCTCGTTTCCATTATTTAGTAATACTGCCTTGATTTGGATGAATCTATGAATAGACGGCATTACGAAGTGTCCTCTATTATTTTGAGCAGTAGCTAAGCTCCTTGACGTTAGAATAGAAAACAGTTTATTCGTGAATAAAATGAGGCGGAAATTTCATAACGATTGCGAAACGAAGTCACTCGGTCATCTTCTTGGAGTAAGTTCCATTCTCAATATCTCGTTGCAATTAACTGTTCCTTTAATCTTATGGGCAGCCCGATCTACAATTCTAGATATCTAACGATATTATTTAGTTCTTCTTGAGACAGAATGTGTGGCGTAGGTATAACATCATTGTTATATTCAGTACTAGATGAAGAAGACTTTTGAGTATCCACGAAATTGTTTCTTAATCTTTCTTGGATCAAAGAAGAATTTATTTGGAATGGAAAATTCTTCACCATAGGGGATTTGTCGCATAGCAAAGCATATATTCGACACTGCACTTTCAAATTTTTTATTTGGATTCCTTCAGAAATGGTTGGATCGTGTAGAAGTAGTAGACCTTTGCGTGAATAATTTTAAACTCCAAATTATAGGGAAGCAAAATGGCATTTTCATTTTTTTTTTGTCCACATGGAAAATTTCCTTCAACAAGAGCTTTGGCATGTGCTGATTTACAATTTTGAAAACATTCAGATAGCTTATCATCATCAATTAATACAATATCATTTATTTTAAATTCAGCAATTTTACCCCAAACAAATACTTCACAATACACTAAGGGATTGGCTCAGCATCGACAGAATGCGGAGATTTACAGATTAGTTTTCAAATATCTAAATGGAGGATGTACAGGTTGATATTTTCCGAGTGACGATAGAACTTAAAAAAAAAAAGGTCCTTCTTGTCCTTCTAAAAGAGGAAGATTGGTTACCCTTTAATTTTATATACTGATCATGGCATTTATATGTCTGTATTTGTATTTTATCTACAATCACTAGCTGCATCTTTTAATACAATCCTTTTTAAAATATAATATTTGATTCATAAATTGTTCGTTATGATATTTAATAACTGTTTTCTTTTTCTTTAGATATTTGCAATATTTTGTGGCTTGGGTATTCGACATATTCAAATGTATGAGAGAACTATGAAAGCCATTGCAAAGCTAAAGTAACCCTTGAAGTCCTATCATATCATACAACAGCTCCTTTGGAAGAAGTTCAGGAATTGCTGAGAGTAAGTTATAAAATATTTGAATAAAAAATAATGAAACTTAACTACTCATAAATATTATGTTTAGTTAAATCATTAACTAAAATAAGTGGTAGGCATTCAGCCTATATGTTAATCAAAAAGAGAATATTTATAAATAAGAATACCACTTTTTAAGTGATAAAAAGAATAACTTTTTTTCTGATAGTGTTTAAAAATTATTGATTTTTTTAACGTCTCAACTTCTTATTAATCGTAACTACCCGCATACACCAAACTGCTCCATACTATCTAAAAAAATCAAAACCTGTAATTATTAGAATGAATAACAATCTGAATAAGAGTTCAATTCTATACATAAAAAACTTGATAACTATGTTTTAAATTTTCTATACAAATTTGATATATATATACTTAGAAATATATAATGTCTTTTTTTTTTAGAATACCATATTCCTTCAACAGAAATGTACAACTTGCAAGATTTAAAATTTGATGATTTCAGTTTGAATGATAAAGAAATGTTAAAAGCTTCCTCAGGATGTTCGTGGATTTGGGTTTCCTTCAGAGATTTGGCATAGAATATGATGTAAGTAAGATTCTCTATAACAGATTTTCAATTCTTCTGATTTTTATATAATGTTAAATTTCTTTAAATATTCTTTTGTTCTGTACTGAAATAAAAAGCTTGTTTTGTGCAGAATTCTCAGAATACACATTTTGTGACATTTTTGTTTTTCTTTGATGTGCTATAAAAAATACTTTAGAAATGAAAACTATATTTTTGAGAGGAACTACAGCATAATTTTTAAGCATTTGCTGATAGAGACAAAATTTTAATTAATAATGTTTAACAAAATTTTGCATTGCATTATGTAAAATAGTTTCTACATTGATTTCAATGTTAGTATATTGATACAATTCATAAAAATAACTTTCTTTTAAGATAGTTTTTCGTGATATTAATTTAATCAATTTTAATAATTTTATATCAAAATATTTGAAAAAAAAAAAAATTAATTAATATTAAATATGTAAAATATGATGGATGAAAAAAATTAATTGTTTAAATGGCTAATATAAGAATTTTGATTGCATTTTTATATTTTATCTCTTTCCGTATATAGAACAGTGTTATGTGTAATATTAGATTTTCTATATTTTTGTATTGATATTGATTCGGTTAAGTAATAGTATAAGTATTTGAAACATTTTTTATAAATAACGTAGAAATTTATTGAAGGTTGCAATAAACTAAAAAACTATTTTATATTATACGAGAAACATATGAAAACCTGTAAATACTCAAACAAGTAACAAAATTTTAAAAATATATAATAATAAGAACAAAAAAATTAAACATTTATTCCCGAAAGATACACATTAAGTAGTAAAATAAACTAATCTTAATCATCGGAATCGTTCTATGAATCAGATAAGATACAGTTTTAATTATTTAGGGAAAGGGGCAGTCGTAGCTATATAATAAAATATACAATTAGCTTTACAACATCTGCACACAATTGAGCCACTTTCACATTAAAGCACTCTCAGAGAACAATTGATCAGATGTTACAATCAAGATGTACAATAAGACTTCCCTTTGTGTCAATACTTGAGAGTTTCCTCGTGTTATGCTCTTAAAATGATATATCGATAATTTTGCTTGATTATTTCAAGATATTATATTTGTTCTTGTCTCCCTGGACTTCTTCCAAAAGCTGTCCAATTGCTACAGTTCAAATTTAAATCAGATCTGCGCTAGGGATCAGTATGGTATGTACTATAGCAGGCCACAAAAAAGAAGCTGAAATAAAGTCTTCAAAGTCTAAATCGATGTTTAATATTGTTTTTTACTTAAACTATCCTTATTTTTGCACTTCAAGCCTACCAATGTTTTCACGTCCCAGCTCCTAGATAAAAGAACAGGAGCTGAGTTCATGCATGTATAGTGCATACATGTATTTGTTGTTTCAAAGAAACAACAAATAAAATCAAGGCATCAACAAATAGAATCAAGGCCTTTTGACAGCAACCAAAACAATTTGACCAAAGGTGAAATTGTTTTGGTTGCTATCAATGGATTTGATTTGATTCATGTACACTATTCGTCTCAAAAAAAAAGTGCTATTTCCTAAAATTGATGGAATCATTTCTAGATTTTGACTTTCACTAATGTCTCAAATCCCATGGCAATGGTGGATATTTTCTGTCGAATGCTTGGCTTTTTCTGCAGCAGTTGTCAGCTCCCTAATTACGCGATTGAAAAAAAGGTTTCCGTTTTTTCATTTTGATATAATATGAAAAATTACTACCATCAACTTTAACCCTAATAGTCTAAGCATAATCCCCTGTAAGATCATTTAAGCCTTACTCCACTATATGATCACTAATCTTATAGTCTAAGCCAAATTGCAGTTTTTTACGATACCAAAAAAAAATTCCTTAAACGACACGACTGGGCATATACCCTGTTGAGATTAATGACTAAAGAAATAATTTCGATTGCAAAGTATACTCTAAATTAAATCATTCGATTTGTTATAAGAAACAAGAACAGTTCAGTAAAGAAATGTCAAACTAGAAACTGATTCAAATCCTCTAATTGCAAAGTTAAGTTGTATCTTGGTTACAGTTAATGCAGGTACTGACAATTAATTTTACTATTCTTTACATTTTAAAATAAAGCTATGTTTTTTGTAAAAAAAACAGGTGTTATGTCGATGGCTACTAGTGTAAAGAAAAATTACAGGCCAGTGGCTTATCATAATTGAGGCATGCTTTTAATGTTGCACAAATGATGTTTGCTATTCTGACGGTAAAAATTATTTTTAAATAATTTGTAATGATTTATGCTAAATATATCGTTTAAAATTGATTAGAAATCAATAAATTATTGTATTTTTATAAAACTTTTCTGAATAAAAATGTAACTATTAAGTAAAAATTTTGTTCTAATAGTTTTATCTACATCAAATCACATTTATACAACCCTTATGTATTTAAATTAGTTTTTAAAAAAGTAAAATCTATATAATATACTACATTGTTTCATGAAGGAAAATGAGAATGGATATGAAGAATTAGTGGCTCTTTGCTTCATAAGTTAGATCTTATGTGAAAATTCATTTTTCCGTGATGCTTTCTAATTATGCAAATATACAGTATCAGTAAAATAAGTTAAAAGTGGAAGTAATGCATTTAAAAGTTTTTAAGTACAATGATTTTATGAGGAAATATGTTAAAAGAAAAAAAATGGTTGATGTCTCCATACATATAATTAGAATTCAAATATTTTTCCTTATCCAAGTATCATGCAAGCTTTTAGATGAAAATAATTGTGAAAAAAAATTGTGCACTTGTAAACATTTTGTATTTCGTTTCTTTCACAAATCAGTAAGAAACAGTTTAATTTAATTTTTTCCGTTTAAAATATATTGAAATGTATTCAACATACTTAGATATCAAACTTGTACCATACGCTTGGAGAACTAGAAACTCTCTCACTTCTCATTGCCTGCTTATGTCATGACGTAGACCACAGAGGAATAAATAACTCTTTCCTAAAAAAAAAAGTAAGAATATAAATTTATGTAATTACTTATTGTAATAAAACTACCTTACAAAGAATTTTTGTTTTTTCCCTGCCCCTACTAAAAGTTGTTCATTATATATTTAAATCAGTCATAAAATAAAATTAACTAGATTCTTTAGTATTTAAATTTTTTTACATTTTTCTGATGAAAGAAAATGATTTTTTTAAAAATAAATTCATGTTAATTTGAAATTAAATAAGAATTTACTTTCTATGAAAAAATTAAGAAAAATATTGCAAATTAATTAAGACCTTTTATGTATGAAAATAGACTTGAATGAATAATTTAATAACAACATAATGCTCTATCTTTATGTTTTGAAATGAAATTGCTCTAAAATTCTTTTTGTTTTATTAATTAATAATTTATTTCTATCAACCAATAGATCCAACTCTCCTTTGGCGCAATTATATTCTACTTCTACAATGGAGCACCACCATTTTGATCAGTGTATCATGCTTTTTAAACTGTGAGGTATTACAAAATTCATTTGAAGATATTAAACCCAAAACCATTAGAACTTCTGTAAGTCGAACTTCAAGGGATACGCCAAATAATTCGAGTTATAGAGTTTTCGATTTATAGAGGATTTCGACTACGCGGATTTTGTAAGAAATATTCGACTTGTAGAGGTTTAGATTCTTGACTTATTTTGAGTTTGGTAAAAATAAATAAAAATTCAAGCTACAGAGATAATAAACATGCTTATTTGCAACTTAAAAGTTATATTATGTACTACAATAAAAATCGAAATAATTCCGAAACAACCTTAAAATTAAAAATATTATGCATTAAAAAAGTCAATTATTTATTTATTTATTTATTTATTTGCTTTAGACAATTCGATCGTTCTCTATCTATCGCTAGAGTTAAAAGCAATAATAAGAATTATAATAAGAAATCAATAGCAATAATAAGAATTATAATACGAATATTTCATAGAATTGGTTATTCTATTTACTGTATACTCATACATTGTTTTCTAAGAAACAATGACGTGCATTGTCGGCAAATCCTTAAAGTCGGTAACTTATTTTTCTTCGAGCTGTAAGAGGTAATTAGTTTCAAATGATCGAGTTGTAATGGTTGTAAAATCAAACATTGCTAATGTTCGAGATACAGAGGTCCAATTTTTTTTTTCGAGTTACGGAGGGAAAATATATACCAAAATGGCTTGTGGGGATTGACTCATTATTTCGACATATAGAGGGTTGAAATTTAGAGTAATGGAGGTTTTGGGGCTTGAAGGGAAGGGAACAAACATTTTTTTCGAGTTGTGGAGGTTTTCGACGTATCGAGGCTCGACTTAAAGAGGTTCTACTGTATATAACTTGACAAAAAAATTAAATAAATCCTCACTTTCTAGGGCATTTTTAAAAATAAATTTCTGACTTAGCAGTTTTATAACATCCATTAAACATTCATTATGATCAAAATTGATAAAGTAAAAAGACTGCCTTTTTTCATTCTCAATTAAATATTGGTTTTACTGTTATGAAATATTTAATAACATTGCAGTAAATTAATTGCTTTCTGCGTATTAAATCAATTTTAATAAATTTAAAATGACGTGTTTGCCATTAAACTTTATAATAATTATTACAGGGAACTCAAATTCTGAGCCATTTATCATCAGAAGAATACATGAACGTTGTCCATGTCTTGAAGAGGCCATTTAGCTACAGATTTAACTGTGTATTATAAGTAGGTAAAATATTTAACATGTATATAGTATAGTATGAAATAAATTAATGTTGCATTTATTATGTAAATTAGCAATAAAATATGTAATATCTTCATGTGAAATTGAAAACATACTCCTTTTTCTCGGCATATTGTAAGAAATTGTAAAAAACATAATTTTATGTTGTTTTTTTAATTATTAAATAAAAGTTATTTGAAAAATTATAGGCATACTTACTTTGATGGCGTTTTAAAAAATGATAAGTGAGTAACAGAAAAACCATATAAAAAAATATGTAGAATTTGTTATTTTTTTTTTCTTTTCATTGTAATTAATTTAAGTAACAATGGCTTTAAATTTTCATTTGTAAAATGTTTTAGGAAATTTTCAGCTTAAATTATGAAATTATGAAATTTTAAATTTTTTTTTTTTTTTTTTTAATTTTACATTTATTTTCAGAAGGCAATCTACTTTTTATCCAAATGGTTAAGAAAGGAAACTGTAACTGGATGAATGAAGACAATAGAGAACTCTTACGGTGTTTTTTAGCTCTTATAATTTTTACAATTCATAACTTTGAATGAAATAATTTTAATTGAATTCTAAAAAATTATCTAACTATAGAACATATATGTAATTTCCTTTGATTTTTCATATTTAGGGCAACGCTTATGACGGCATGTGATATTGCTGCCATCACAAAACCATGGGAAATACAAAAAAAAGTAAACTAGGTTTATATACATTTTGAGTTTTTCTATATACATTATGTTTAAATATTATTAATAAGGCTGAAACTACATTTATTGTGAAAACATATTTATTACTATTTGTTACCACATTGCAGTACCTACAAATTTTTTATTTCATCTATATTGTCATAAAATAAAAATTCATATAATTAAATTATTTTCAATAAAAAATATCTATTTGCAATAATATTTTTAGATTAAACCGTAATAAATGAAAAGGTGAAAATGAGAAATAGATTTAAAAGTTAGACAAATGACAATAAAAATATTGTTAAATAAGAAAACTAATTAAAAAATTGAATAAGAAAATCGTAAATTTTATATTACATATAATTTTTTTTATTTAAAAATACTTTATATTATTTCAATAGAATTTTTCTTGAATGCAAAAATTATTAAACAAAAATTTATTAAACAAAAAATTTCAAAATCTATGAGAGCCAAGTTCAAAATATAATTTAGTGTTACTTATTATGTTCTAATTTTTTCTGAGAAATTGAATGAAAAATTCTAAAATATTTCATATTAAATTACTATTCTTCGAAATCAGCATTATATGAATTATATTGTTTTAACAAAATCCTCTAGCCATGAAAAGAAAATAACACATATGCACTGCCAAAAAGGCTTTTAGAAAATGTAGTATGTTAACAAATTATACAAATAATTTTTTTTTGCAAATATACTTTTTTTTTTTTTTTTTTTAATTATACCAGCCATAACAACTATTATTTTACCAACCAGAAGAAATAATAATAGAACTGACTTTAGACTAACTGTATTACACTAGAAAATTTTAATTTATGCAACATGTGGAAATATTATAAAAAATATTTTTGACAATCAAATTTATCAAAAGAAGAGCAATTGCATAGCAACACTTTTTAGTTCAAAGGAGTGATTTTAATGTCAGGTTTGTTCATAATTGTTTATTACTAACTTTGAATTTTCGCTTTATTTAGCAATCCTTTTTAAACTCTATTTATTCTAAATAATTTTTTCAGTTAACAACCTATTTATAACCTAAATATGCCATAAATTTGAGTTCAATCGGTGACGAACAATTCATGGCTAGCCTCGTTAGTTTTAAAAGCATTCTACAAAAAAATTGGTAATCTATATATTTCCTAAACGAGCTTAAAATTTTATTTTCTAAATAGTTATGAAATAATAATTTTTAAGTGTTCCTAATACTTTTTACTAAGACGGTATAAACTTATTAATAACTTATTTCTTATAGATTGCTGAATTAGTTGTTAATGAATTTTGAGCAAGGTGATGTCGAGAAACAGTTAAAATTAGAACCCACAGTAAAGTATCTTTAGATTATTTAAGTAAATATTTTCTATGTATTTTTGCAATAGTACATCAATTGTTTTAATTGCTTCGTAATTATTTATTTTAAAAAACAGTTCCATTTTCATTATGAAATATTTGAATATTTATTCCAATAAATTCTTTTTTTTTTCTAATAACATAGTGTCATAATGAAGAATGAGAAAAACTCAATATTTATTTATTTGCAATATTATTTTAAAAGGATATGATGAATCAAGACCAGAAAGACAAGTTGCCTTTGATGCAAGTTGCGTTTATTGATTCGACGTGTTTGCCACTTTATGAGGTAGATATTTTTTTTTTTCAAAACATAATTATAATTTATTTATAAAATGCTTACTTAAATTTATAGATTAAAATTTGTATCCACAAAAAAAGATAAATTGAATTACATTAATAATTTTTAGAAATAAATTTTTACAGTAATTTTATAAAATATTATAAAATATTTTTTTTTATAAATGATAAAAATTAATTTAATTTTTTTCAATTAGGTTGCATATTAGGATTGGATGTTAAACTTTTTACATTTACTTTTGTTCAATTGACCTTTTTAGTTTATTGACGAGGCAGAAAATTATTTCTTTTTTCAATTCCTTCTATTAGCTCACACTCTCCCTATATATATCTTGTTCAAATTTTCAATCATTCATAAAAATACTTTTATTCATCCACCTCAAGTTCTACATATTTTTTTAACTTGTAGTGGATGACACTTGATGTTAATGCAGTTTTTTTCAAATATTAATTCAGTAATTAAATTTAAGAATTAATTTTAGTTTTTTTTTAGATTTAAGTTGTATATATCTAACAATAGATGGCCAGATAAACTTAAAGAAATGAATGAAAATTATTTATAAAGAACTTTCTGCAATAGAGTGAAAAAAAAAAGTAGAATTAACTTAAAAAGAATTTTTTTTTATTACTTGTTTGAAAACAAATGACTCCGTTTAACCCATTCATTATGAATATTTCATTTCAAAATACCTCATTTAGCCGTCATTCAATGGTAAATAATTATGTGCAATTGTTTCGTTTTCCTAGGTCAACTTCAAAGTAAAGTATTTAATATAGTTTTCAAAGGTCTGTAAAATTTGAAAACTTTTTGAAGCATATTAGGGAGTTAGGATTTTTAGTTAGTATTTTAATTTAAGTTTAACCACATTTTAAAAGTGAATTCAATAAATTAATTTTATTATTGATTTTACTGTATTAGGTATTCAATTGTGTGTACTGTAGCCTTTAAATTAATAAAAAAATTTTTGAAGTTATTTTGAAACTCTCACCGAGAAGTTAAATTTTTGTATCTAAAAATATTTTATTTTATTCTATTTTATTAATTCAATTTTCTTTATATATTTCTCATTTAATATGCAGGCATTTTCTGCAATGATTTTGGATAAACTTGGTCCTTTGTTAGAGGGTGTCAAAAATAGAGCACAATGGCTGAAACTTGCAGAAGAAAAGAATACTTTTAGTTCGAGAACTGAAATTAGTGTTTTATCAAAAACTATTGCTTCTTGAAATTCAGTAAAGAATTTTACTGTAGACTTTGATCACAACAGGAATATTTATACTGATATTTTTCTTCACGAAACGCATTTATCTGCAGTCCTTATAAGATACTTTTTTAATGACTGTGGCATTTTTTGTAAAAAATGTAAAAATGTATTGTAAATAAAAAAAATTTTAATTATCTGTTTTCTCTAGTTTTAAGGTTAATATTTAACTTATAAAACACAGATTTTAAAAATACTACCAGAAATTTTAAAAATACTACCAGAAATTTTAAAAATACTTACCTTAATACTAAAAAAAAAAAAATACTACCTTATTAAAAAAAAAAAAAAAATACTACCTTTTAATACTAAAAAAAAAAAAAAAAATACTACCAATATATCTACCAATAGATGGCGCCAGATAAACTTAAAAAAATGAATGAAAATTATTTATAAAAGACTTTCTGCAATATAGTGAAAAAAGTAGGTATTGACTTAAATTTTTTTTTTATATATTACTTGTTTGAAAACAAATGATCTCCGTTTCACCCATTCATTATGAATATTTAATTTCAAAATACCTCATTTAGCCGTCATTTAATGGTAAACAATTAAAAGTAATTGTTTCTTCCTTTTGGTCAAATTCGAAGTTAAGTACCACCTTTTTTCTTGCACAATAAATAAACAAAATATATATCAATCTATGTATTAAATATGACTATATGAAGGAAAAATGTTGAGGATAATTATTAGTGAGTTCATTAGATATCTATAAATAAAGCCACCTCTTCCTTGTAGTTTAGAAGTTAACGGATTTTAATTATTAGGAAGTATGTTTTTGTACAAGCCAACTCTCTTTTATTCAAAAAATCAAACATTTATATTTCCTTGTATAAACCAAGAATTTTTAGAACATTTCTAATACGTAGCGGGGTTCAAATTCAATGTGGAGCAGTTAATCTTACAAAAACGTAGACGCTTTTCCCTTAGCCCACGCAAGCTATAAATCGACAAATATGGTTTAATATAGTAATTTATTTTATTTATTTATTTCATATTTCTTAAGTTAACAAAAAAATATTGTTATGAAATGAGTTATTTGTTTTATGAAAAAATGTTGATTTATCTTCGAAAATGTTTGTATTGCTGGTTTTCAATTTTACATGCATTTAGTAAGTTTTAGAAATATTAATGAAAATACAATAAATTGAAAAAAAATTGTATTTTATCTATGTATGACTATTTATATTACAGATAAATAAATTTTGATGTTACTTTCATTGTATGTAAAAATTTGTCTTTATCAGTCATTATTCCATGATTAGAAAATTGAAGCTGCTTTGAATTTGAAAACATTTAATCTTTCAAGGCTTCATTTTCTTATTTCTTTATTCCATTTGATACCTCATAATGACTAGCTGCAATTTTATAGAATCAATATTTATTTATAAATGTTTATTCTGTGTATCTCGTACTTATATCTTGTTCAAGTTTTTATTCTTTTTATTAATTAATTATTAAGATGTTCAGAAATAAAAAGCCGTTTCTAATCTAAGATTAAATCACTATTAATATAGCCTTAAAAATTTTCATTTTTAATAGTTAACTTACGGTATTACACAATCTTGAAGCTAAATTTGTTGTAATTTATCTCTGAGAATATTTGTATTTCATTATTCAAATTTATCAAGTTTATTGAATATAGGTATAATTGAAATAAAAATTTGGATTTAAAAAATATAATAAATAAAATCATGGCCTATTACTGTTACATAATTTAAAAGTAGTTTAAAAACTAGATTAACTTCTTTTAATTTATTTAATTTTTGAAGATATAAATCAGTTTAAAACTCTTGGTTTAATTCAATGAATAAGTTTCTCTAAGACGTTTACTTTTATTACTTTTCTTGCATAATTTAGTTTGAAAAGAAGTATAAAAGTGTTATCTGAAACAGTTTTTAAAATTAATATTAGTTGCATTTAAATGAAATGGAGTAATGGATATAGAATTTTTAGGAGTACATTTCATTATGATGAAAAACAAAATCGCCTTAGTTTATATTTTTATCAAAAACGATGGAAATATTAATATTGAAATTTTCGAACTTGTTTTATTAATCCGATTGCAGGGTGGGGTATAAATAAATTTTTCCTATTTAGAGCATCTTGTAGAAAAATTCGGTTAGCGAATTGACCCAAAATTTGCATGGGAATTAAATGTCTGTTGGGCTGGAAATTTAGGGAAATTTATGAAATGCTATCTGTTTATATGAAATGCCTTCTGTCGAGACGTAGCGCATGCGCTACTGTCAATAGTACCAGATATCTGTGACTGTGCAGTCAACACTTCTTTGCTGTGGCTGCCCCAATGTACTCAACAACTTGTGTAATGACGGTTATACGCAAGTTAAACACTTTATTTTCAGCTCTTTTTCAAATCGTGCCACACGGCCTTATGCAGACATTAGTTTTCTACGTAATTTCTTTATCTCTCAAAACTTATGTAATGCAACAAAATGATTCTCGTTTTCACTGATGGAAATCAAAAGAACAGCAGTAAAGTGAATATGCAACTTCATCAATCATAGGAGTTATATTTCAAAATGGATAAACTAACTTTTTATGAAAATGTTTTCCCACACACGGAGTACAATAGGGTGACGTTTCAATTGCTTCCTTATTCAATATTTACATGAAATATATATTTTAAAGAGTCATATTTAATATTGAATTTTTAATACATGGGGACGATAATTTTTTACCAACGACAAAAACTCTAAAAGTTTTATCTAGTCCATTCAAAAGATTACATAATGGCGTGAAACTTGAAATTTATTCTTAAAATTGATAAAGTGAAACAATTAACTTTTTAAACAATAAATAAATTCTAATTCAACATCTTCAAATTTATAACAGCAGTATCTATGAAAATAACACACCCAACATCCTGGACTTAATTTTCCTACTATCTTTCCTTTAACATGTTTAATAACGAAAGTCATACAAAAATAAATACAATTAAAGCAATTGCAGCAAATTTATGGGATTATAGTTTCTGGCATGCCATCAAAATATAAACTACACTATTTGATGTGTTCTTGAATATGGTTCTCCTATCTTCATTTTCAGAGCTGTAGTGATCTCTAAAACTTCTCCCCTTTACGTTTTGCAACAGGTGGACTCCGATTCCAGTTTCATACAAAGAAGAAGGTCAAATTTCACTTTCATATACAATTCATGATGACAAAACGTATTTGTTTGAAACAAATTTTTCAACGAGCTATCCTCACCTCTCTCTCTAGATATCGTGGATCGAGCAATCTTTTCCTCGGTTAAAGTTCCTCATTTTTTCAATACCCATTTCGCTAACCTTCTGAAAGCTTAAAAATTCACACTTTCATTTTAATTCCGAACCTATTTCCATTTTGAAAGCATGACAAAAACATTTTTCGCCTTCACATTTACCCATCCAATAGAAATAATTATCACATCTTTTAAACAAAAACTTTTGAGCAGTATAAATATAAATATTAAAAAGATAAAGTTTTAGAACTATAGATTTACGTCCGAGAATTCAAAAACCAAACTCAAACTCTCAATAACTGGCATTAAAACTCTCTTATTGTTCACTCATCTCACAACTGCATTTTGAAACAAATAATCTTTCTGTACTTCAAGCTTTCACAAACTGTAATTTTTAATCAGCGCGTGTGATTAAATTACTTGGAGATCGACTAGAGAAAATCTTGTACACAGTATTTTCCATAGAATTTGTCTGGATTCTAGGAATGTCAGCATATCAGAAAATGGAAAAGTAAATTTTTTAGCAAAATCAGCACCAAACACAATGATTTTTAATAATGAATTTTTCCAAAAATATTATTTTTTTTACAAAGGAAGTTAAAATTAAAAAAAAAAAAAAAAAAAAAAAAAAAAAATCAGATGATCAATACTTAATTGAGAAATTGCCCCAGATTCTGACACTTTTAATTAGTATTAAACCAATTTATTGGCCTTTTCCTATTAATCAGAAAGAAGAAATGCGATTTCCACGATACAGAAGCAAACATATCTCAAACATGTGCAAGCTTCGCAACCAACTGGAAAATAACGTATTTTATTTCAATGCATGAAAGTGGGAAGGAAAAAACGTGGGTTTGAATATAAGGTCTTATCCCTTTCTTTGTTATTTGATATGGTCAACGATGCTTACTACAAACATTAATAATTATTAATTTCTTAAGAAAAGCTACGAAGTCAAGTAAGTAACAAAGTAAATTTTTGTAGTTTTTTAAATCTTCTAGTTTGACTTCCATATTCTATAGTTGCCATCAAGTCGATCTAAGGTTTCATCTTCATTATTTTTTCTAGTTATATCTATATTGTGTTTGGTTGCCTGATTCTTGGAGAAAAATAATTTATAACAAAAAAAAAAAATTGAATCTCTCATATTTGTTCAATTAACTGACAATCAATGGATTTTGCATGTTTGAATCTTACGGTTTGCTGGAAAATTTCATTTTTTTCTTGTATGAGCATGAATTAATGTATGAATTAATATGAAATGAACCTTGTATGAATTAATCGAATATGAACCTCGTATGAATTAATCGAATCAAAGCAGCCATTGGGGAGCATAAAGTACACCAAGTCAAGTTAAAATTAAGCAACCTAATGAAATAAGAATTCTCATATGATAAATATATAATCTTATTAATTGGAGTATTTTATCTTTCTCCATATCATGACTATAGATTTGGAATCATAGTGTAAATAAAAATCTCTTACAAATATAATGCATAATACTACTTTAGTTTTCTATACATCCATAAATTTTTATTTCATTATTCCTTTGAAAGCTCATATTATAATGTATTGTTTGTATAAATTTTATTAACGTTTTTCTACTATTTTTATTATTTTGTAAATAATTTTATATATCTTTTTGAGAAAATAGCTTTATATAATTCGTTATACAACGACACACGTAAAGAAGTTTTAAATAAATCATGAAATTCGACTTTTTAAAACTTTTGAGGCAAAACAAACTTTAATATGTATATACACTCATGTCCATAAATTAAGGATAATGAAGTTCAGGCAAAGAAAGAGACAGAAGCAACACAAATTTGACTTATTTGTAAAGTCTATTTATTAAACAAAAGGTAAAGAGCAAAAAAAGATACTATATGTTTGACATAATTAATAAAAATTGCGATTTTTACTCCCTGGAGCAAATTTCAAAAAAGAACCTATTTACAAACAACAGTATAGCATGGTTAGTATGATGGTTAATATGGAGTATGTCTCCCGGACGATGCAATACAGGCCTTACAACGCCTAGGCATGCTGAGTATCAAATTATCAATCTGATCTTGGGGAATATTACACCACTCAACAAGCAATGCCCTCCGAAGTTCCGGTTGACAGGTGGGAGGGGGTTGACGGGCTGCAATTCGTCGGCCAAGCATATCCCACACATGCTCTATTGGATTCAAGTCCGGTGAGTATGCTGGCCAATCCATACGGGTGATATCCTCCAATTGAAGGCCTTCGTCTACAATGTTTGCACGGTGAGGACGGGCGTTGTAATCCATAAACAGAAATTCAGCACCCATGGCGCCCTGGAAACAAACGTACATGTTGTTCCAGAATGACATCCCGATAGATGTGGCCTGTCATCGTTACACTCTGAACATGCAGGTCAGTTCTGGAACCAAGAATAATTCCTCCCCAAACGAGCCATCCTGCACCACCGTAACGGTGTCGTTCAATGGTGTTCTCTTGGTGGTAACGGGTGTTCTCCATATGAAAGTCCGGCGAGAATCAGACTGCAAACTAAACTTGGACTCGTCGGAAAACATCACACAAGACCACTGTTGCGTGGTCCACAATGCATGCTCTCTACTCCAAGTTAATCGCAGGCGATAGTGAGTTGCGGTAAGTGGAACACATCTGACAGGCCTACGAGCATATAGACCAATGTGTCCTAAGCGTCTGTACACGGTCTGCCTTGAAACTGTCGTACCGGTAGCTGGAGAGAGCTGACGAGACAGGTCTGATGCTGTGCTCCGTCTGTTTCTTTTGGCAGTAACTGCTAAATACCGGTCCTCATTCGGCGTTGTAACTAGGGGGCGACCTGTGCTGTAGCATCTACTCACATTACCATCATCTTGGAATCGTTGCCAAAGCCTGGAGATGACACTCTGGGCGATTCCAAGTTCCTCGGATACTTCCAGCTGTTACGTCCACATTCCAGTCGTCCGATAATTCTACCACGTAAAAACCATCCAAATGCTTTCTTTGTGTCATAACTATGCGGTTATTGCACTGAAAGGATTTTAAAGCGCTTTTAATGAACAATTTTACTTCTTTGCCACCATTCCTTATATACCCCTCTCTTACACTCTCGTCATTGTGACATACTATCCGCGCCATCTGGTGGTTTCCTGTAATTTGCATATTCTTCTTCAAGATGTGTGTGATAATTAATTCTACAGGTGAAATTTTTATTTTAGAGTTCAATTTCTGTGTGATTCTGAATTATCCTTAATTTATGGTCATGGATGTATTTTCCAAAATTTGTATTTCTCCTTTAATACAATTGCAATAAATCGCTTATATAATTTGTCTTTCTATTAAATATTTTGAATAAATATTTTTATTTAAATATAGATGGGTTTTTTTGTGTGGACTTTTATGTTATTATAAAGTAATAAACAATAAGTCGTTGTCAATGTCTTTCTCAGAAGAATATGAAAATTTAAAAATCTTTGCTAATTCATTTTAAAAATAAAGGAAAAATTATAAATTTTTATTTTACACCTAATTTTTATGTTTATATTTACTATATTTACACTTTTAGAATTTGTAAACATTAAAGGGGGTGACGGGTAATTTATTTTACGATTAAAAGGTATTAATTATTAAAAATAAGCGCCAATTATAGTGTCTTAGATTAGATTATTATTTTATGAATATTTCTATGCATTGCATTAATGCATGAAAATAAGATGCTTAAATGTTGCTAATGAGTTTCAAAGTATTTTTTAAACCAAACTACGTCTATTAATTTATAAAATAGTAATATAGTATAGTTATTAAACTATAATAAATTAGAGAATAAACTTTCTTTATAGCATTAGAATTCAAATTTAGAAAACATTATCTATCGAAGTATAATGTTTTGTTTATTTCTTAATATTTCTTTTAAAGGAATGTCAAAATTTCGAATCAACTGCCATATTCATTATAAAATTAAAATATATATTTTTCTTTTAAAAAAGAAATGAAAATTATTTTTATGAAAAGAAATGAAACTCATTATTTATTATTTTATTAACTTAAAAGTTTAAGAAGGAAATTAAAATTAATTAGATGCTACAAATCTGGATTGTTAATGTTCAAAGCATGCAGTGTGTTTATATTTCGGAAAGAGATTGAGGGGCTTCACTTCCTCTGATGACATCACAAATGATAGCTATGGCCATCATGCTGTCTTGGTGGTTACAGTTCCATCCATAACTGAATTCAGTAGGCGAAACGTTTCCATCATCTTTCCAAAACAAAAACAAAAATTTTTGTAGAAACAGTGGTGTAACACTCGCCTTTTGGATGAATATGAATATTGGGTATACGGCAAATTAGATGTAATTTGGTGGATGTCTTGTAAACGTAACATCTTGTGTTTTTAATTAGTTTGTGTTCTTATATTAGTGAATCTTTCAAAATTTAATCTCCAGAAGAAATTTCTAATTAAATTTAATTCTAAATAAAGATTTTTAGATTTAATTCTAAATAAATCTCCTTCCTTATTGTCTATTCGTTTACTTTTTAACATATTGTTTACCTTTACCTATTCTGAAGTGTTGGGATATTTTTAGCACTCAAATAGGGGCTTCGAGTTTAAGCTGATTGCTTGAATATTTAAAAATGGTAAACATTTTGAAATAGTAATAGCAGTAAAATTTTGAAATAGTAATGGCAATAAAATTTGAAATTGTTTTACGGCAATTGCTAATAAATTTGAAGAATTTTAACAACTGATTGATGATGAAAATTATTTTTTGTATTCACAGTTAAACAACAAAAGGGATTGAATTAGAGGGCATTGAAAAGAAAACGATGGGAATTTTGAAAAATAATCTTAAATGCAAGAGACTGAATTAAATAAAAAGCATGAAACAACAGAAAAGTTATTTTGAAAAATATTTGTTTGAAAATTAAAATAGAATGATTGCAAAAAAGATGCAAAAACTGGGTAACAGTATAATTAATATAGATATAATTTAAAGAAAGTATAATTTTCCGAAGATACAATATGAAGATGTTTTTTTTTGTTCTAATGCAACTGGCAAACACTTAGACAGCTTGGTCGACTTAAGGCAAGCGCTGCACAGACGTTAATCACTTTGTATTACCCAGGGGGCACGTGTAACTTGAAGATAAGTCACGGACGCGGAGTGACAATGCCCCCGCAACGCTCTACGATCCTATTAGACCGGGACCTAAGGCTTAAAGTGGATTCCGAACCACTCCAAACATCCATGGCACCGCCGGGACTCGAACCCGAAACCTGTGGTACCGAGCGCCAGAGCGCTATTCACTCGGCCATTCAGATCCATATGAAGATGTAATATTAGAATGATATTAAGTATTATAATGATATTATTATTATTAGAATGATTAGAAATTCGGGATAAATTTAGAAGATTCAATGCCTAATACCGTATAAGTATTTATATGCATGTAAGGTTTGACACAAAAATAACGAGACTTTGTTTTTACAAGTTTTGTACAATTTTTTTGGGTTTTCTTCAAAGTAGGTCCTATTGAGTGTACGTATTTCTGTATATTACTTCCACTGCTCAAAACATTTCAGCATGTTGTTTTTCTTCATATAAATATATTTTTGAACAATTAAGTATAAATTTTATGTCTTCAAGATATTTCTTAAAAAGGAAAAATAAATTTAAGTTAATTATAATCTACGAAAAAGTTTTAGATGAATTTCCCCTCCCCCATTTAACGAAGAATGTTGTTATTAAATGAAAAAATCACGTATTCTCAATATAATTGTTTTGATGTATTATGAATTTAATTCGAACCTACAGATTTTTTTGAAAAATAATAAGGTTCTTTCTGTAGATTAAAAATTTCATTTCACATTTTAAATTAAATTTCATAGTCGTAATAAAGGCTAATATATATAGTATTCTTTTTATCTGTAATACAGTAGCATTTTTAGTTATTTATATTCCGGTTTCTTCCTCCCAATACCTTGCACACTTTAAGCGGATAGTTATTCTGTCTACTTCATGTTATCGGAATACATTAGTAGATACACAGTCCAGTCACATTAATGTGACCACCACCTACTTTCGACATCAACGTGGAATAACCCATCACAAAGGCAGGTTACAGCACATTGCAGTGGAGTGTATATAAAGAATTCCACTTAATACCTCTAAAATACCACTTAATACCATTGAAATACCACTTAATACCAGAATAAAAGCCAGAAGCCAGAAAAAAGCCAGAATATACAAGAGTGTATATTCTGGCTTTTTGACAGGCGGTCACATTAATGTGACTGGACTGTGTATATAAAATTAACTTTGACCAGAAATAAGTGGAATTATATCTTTTGAAAAGCTATATTCAAAATGTTATTTAATTTTGGATTTTACGGATTTCCTGAGCAACATGTCACTTATCATGTATATCTTGCATAAATTTTTGTATTCTTTTTGATCTGCCAACGTTGTTCTAGTTCGTTCCACTTTTTGATATTTGAGTTTATCTAATGATTTTCAGTTTCGTTTCTGCAACTCAAGCTCGCTTCGGATCTTGAGTAATTTCTTTTTTTCCTTTGAAGGGTCTGAATGTGAAGCACATCCGGATTTTTGAAATGTTTGATGATGTTTTCATGATTTTATTATACAATATATGTACAGTAATTTTTGTGTATATTAAACTAATTTTAATATTCATCAGAAACATTTTGATTGCTGATTTGAATTCAGATATTTATTGATAAAAATAATTTTGTGCATTTTAATGCGTTATCAACCACAGTTTTTTAATTGAGCGCAGTTTAAAAAGAAAAACCTTTATTAGCAATTCCATAATATACGTAATGAATTCTAATTACAAATAAGATGAAAATTCATAACATGAAGTTTTGTAAATCTTAAATGTTTCTCATTGCATAAAGTTGTAGCTATATTAAGTCTCACATTATGCAAATAAATGAATTTATACAAGCATTTTTTCATAATGATTAAAAATTTCAAAGACAAAAGGCGAATTAAAATGAAAATGGCATCTAAAATTTAATTATCTACAAGATAAATATTCATACATAAAAATAATCCAAAAAAAAACCTTAAATTTAAAATTAATTTATTTTTCTTTCATTCTCCTTAAACTTTCATAATACATATAGAGAATAGAAAAACTGTAATTTTTCAATCTTAACCTTCAAAAAAAAAAAAATACACGCTATAGTTCATTGTAATGCATATTAATATCCGAAAGTAAGGATCTACAATGCATTCCCACAAAATGCTATAGTCTAGAACTCAAAGTTAAAATAGATCTTTCTTTTTATGGTAGGGCTGACCCTTACGTTAGACTTCGAGAGGCGAGTGGGAAATTTTTTTTTCTTTTTTTCTTTCTTTAGACTTTGGAACTGATAACGGACGAGGAAGAAAAAGGAAAGGGAGTGTACGAGAGAAGAGTTCCAGGCAGTACAGAGGGTACAAAGATCCTTAAACGAATATGTTTTTTAAATGATTTTGTAAACATTTGTTTTATATTTTTTTTTTTGTCGTGTGTTATGTGTTGCAGTTGTGCATAGACGTCTTTGCAATTTTAATAAATTTGACAGCTAAACATATCGTTTTATTTTGAGAAATAATTGAGCTCTACCCTGAAACAACACTAAATCAAGGCCAGATGCATATCCAGCACTAACTTTTACTCCATATGAATACATCGATTATATGAATATTTAATGAAAAGTAAAATACGTGTTAATTTTAATAAGAATATATATGAACTTTTTTTAGGCTTCTGTTCACCCATAAAACTAGACATGAAAAGATAACTACAATTTGCATTCACTCTATAGTTTTAAATTTTCCCATAGAACTATTTATGGTCAATGAAAAAGCATCTTTCACAAACAATGCACGCATTGCTTTTCAAAAAGAGAAACAGAATATCAGTAAAATTTTATGTTGTGCTCAAAATCTACAGTAAAATATTTAACTAAATGACAAACAATAATTTGAGAAAATATTAATTTCAGTTCACCGAAAACTAAAAACAAAGTTTTTTTTTCCTTCAGCAAGCTTTTAACCATTGTTCTCTGTTTGCTTTCGCACCATCTAACAAAGAGCCCAGTTTATCCGAAATCATTGCAAATGCCTACATGTTAAATGAAATATAAAAAAGAAAATTGAATTAATAAAATAGAATAAAATAATTAAAATGAATAAGCTATGAATATTTATTGCAGGGTTATGACTTTGAAACAGCAGTAAACCTTTATAATAACTGAAAAGTTATACACAAAATTTAATTTCTCATGTAGTGAAATTATTAGTAAAAGGTGTTGATTTTAAAATTTTATCAGGAAAACTGTTTTAATACCAATATACTTCAAAAAATACTTTAAATCTTACAATCTTTTAAAATTATATTAAATTTTAGATAGTTTACTTAACAATTTAAAAAAAAATTTATGTAATAATCAGATGTCAAAATAAATATTTTAGTAATGGAAAAGTTAATAACTTGCAGGGTTAATTGGGATGTTAGTGAAATATTTTTAGCTAATTGCTCAATTTTCTGAAACTATTCATAAAACAAATTAAGCCCCCGTTTGTAATACAAAATTTTATCAGGGATAAAACTGAAACTCAGACCAAATTCTGTGTTATATATTCAACATAGAACATCTAAGTTTCATTTCAAATTATTATTTTCCAATTAAAGAATGTTTAATAGCATGTGCAAAATATTCAGGTTTTGTCATACTATAAAGTAGCATGTAATCCACTAAATATTTTGTATTTTACCGGTCAACGCAATATTCTTCTTAACTTTAACTGAGAATACTGGTGAAGTGAGTATTTTCAGAAAAATTAGACTATGGAATAGGTTAACATAAACATTTGGAAATTTAACTGAAATTAGGAAACAATTTATAATGTTTTTAAAATTATACCTTGTAAATTTAAATTCTATGCTATGTTTTGCATTATTAGCTTCTACTGATCTTTTACTAAGTATAAAATTTCAAATTAATTCTTTTGAACATAGTATTACCTCAGAATTTTTTTTCTAATTGATGGGTGATTTTTTTATGTATGGGGGATAAAATATGAAATGTTTAATTTTTAAATGGTAATGAATGAAAATGCTACATAATATGTAAATAAATAATGAAATGAATTTATATACAATGTTAAAACAAATAGAAGAAAATTTGATTAAAAAGTAAGAGTCATAACTAAAAATAAAAAACCACTAAATTAACATAAGTGAATGTATTTTATAATTATTTTATTTTTTAGCGAGCCTTAAGAACAAAATATTTTTTATTTGCTATTTAAAAACATTCTTAATGCTATAGGGCAAAAAACTAAAATGAAAAAAATCATCAGTTATGTAAAATGACCAGTATTACGTAAAATAAACAATTTAAATTTAAGAAAAGTTAAGAATATAATTCAGGCTGTATTTTTATTTTAAATACAATCTTATTAAAACAAATACAATAAAATATGTATTAAACAGTAATAATTTTCTTAACTTTAAATAAAACACAAACATTAAAAATTAATGTCATTGAATGTATTTTAGTATTATTTTATTTTTTAGCGAGTTTTATAAACAATATATTTTATTTGCTACTTACAAACTTAATGCATTGGGACAAAATCAAGAATATAACTCAGCAATTTTTAATTTTAATTAACATCATAAAATAATGTGATTGCAAGCAGTTCTTATACAAAATATTACTTGAACATTTTAATAATAATGGTAAGAAACACGCTAACATTAATGAAATGATTTCTTTTCACGCTGCCTGATAGTCATATAATTTCTATAACGCCATACTTAGGACTTTGCAGACTCCCATGAGTGAGAAAGGCTGCAGTAGAATAATATATAGATAATATATCTACTAGATACTAATAATATCTACTAATATGCTGCATGACATGGATATGAATTAAAAAAACAAAAATATATATAAGTTATTTTCAAACTGAATGTATACAGCCTTAATTGCAAAAGTTAAATTTATTTTTCAGCATTTTATCTTTAAATTTATTTCAAGAATTATTAAAGTAATCAATTTATATTTCATGAATACAAATTTTAATCTATAAATCTAATCAGAATTTATTAATTAATTGCAATAGTATTTTGAAAATATATATATATATCTACCTCATAAAAGTGGCAAACACGTCGAATCAATAAACGCAACTTCTTGCATCAAAGGCAACTTGTCTTTCTTGTCTCGATTCATCATATCCTTTTTAAAAAAGATTTCAAATAAACAAATATTCATCTGTATTATTTTCGTATTATAACACTTGCTATTAGTAAAAGGAGAATTTTATTTATATAAATATTCATATTTCATTATCAAAATGTTCAGTGATTACAAATCAGTTAAAACATTATTTTTTTTGTATTGCAAAAAATTAATAGAAAATATCTCCTTAAATAAACTAAATATACATACTATGAGTTCCAATTTCAATTGCTTTAACATCACTTTGCTCAAAACATTCATTAGCCAATTAATTCAGCAATCTATAAATAAAATTAAATAATAATTTATCTTATGCAATCTTTGGTATGTAGTATGAGGCACTCTTAAAAATACACTTATTTTAAAACAACATAAATATCTATAATTTTAAAATCTTTCATTTAAGAAGAAAATTAACACTTTTCTGTAGATGGTTTTGAAACTAACATAGAGGGTTACGAATTATCCTTCATCAGCTGGATTCAAACTTATGGCACCGGTTTTGTTTTTAGGTTATTAACTAATCAAAACAGTAGCATCCAACTCTTAACTTAACTATCAAGTTCGAAAATATTGGAATGCTTTTTATATTAAAGTACAAGCTAAATTAGAGCAAGAGTGGCTAAATCTGAATTTCCACCAGACACTACGGATGTAAATCGCAAAATAACAGCTAAACAAAAGCCTTTTTTCTGCTTGCTCTCTTACGTTCTGACATTTGTGCGTACTACTCTCCTTTCTTATTTCACCAGAACGTCTTCATTGAACATAATTTTTTTTTGGGTGCGTGTTTAGGGCTTTCCATCTGCATCCAGCCACAGTGATGAGTATTTCTCGATTGTCATACAGCATCCACCACATCGTAAGTAATAATACGATTCAAAAAGAAACAATTTCTTTGGCGAATAATGAATGATGGGCAAATTTGCAAATGCTGCAATTTCTGCTCATCTGTCGATTCGTGTGGAACCCATTTGTCTTGTTTTCCACTTTTCCAGGCTGCTAATTTCTCAGAAAAATTTGAATATAATTAGCATTTCTAAATTATATTTTGAACTTGGCACTTTTAGATTTTAAAATTTTTGTTTAGTGATACAGCAAGAAAATTTTTGTACTCCAAGAGAAGCTTTTATCTAGAAGCCATATTAGTATTTCACTGAATTACTAGCTGCTCCTGACTGGATCATTGTCGTTGAAGAAATTTCACAGTCTTTGAGCGGGAACTTTAACGGGCAAAATCTACTTCACGGTCATCTTCACTAACATCACTTCTAATTTCGTTTATAATATTTAACGGCTCTTCCGCATGGAAGAGCCATTAAAAACGAAGTTAAATATTATAACGAAAACGAAATATTTTATTCCGCCACCAGATGGATGAATAAATGTTATCGAAACCTATTTCATCGAACCCTGTGCACTACTGCCGAAAATTTTAACCCCGAAAGAAAGATGAGATCTGCAATGGATTTTCTACTGGATGCATTCGCAAAACAATGTGATAAGAAGGGATTATGTTTAAGGTCACAAAACAGAAAATTAGAGAAAATATATATTCAGTTGAACTAAGCATGTAATAAAGTGAGGGAGAGAAACATGTTGTTAGACCGCCAGACTGTTGATCTAAAAGTCTTATTGTCAATGAATATTTTTGTACTTAATTATATAAGCTTATTATACTTAATTATATAAAATGTGTTCATTAAAATATCGTTGAAATATAAAGTTTTTACTTTTATTGTGAAATATAAGCGATAACATTATTTTAGAGTGGTTAATATAATGTGAATTTAATGTTAATGAAAAAATACCCTTATAATAATAAAATGTAGGTACTAGCAATGAGGTAAAAGATATTTAAGAAGATACAGTTATCACTACAAATAAAGTTTCAGAATTTTTAATAGTTTTTTTTATTCATTATTTGCATAGAAACTAAAAATTATTTACTTTTTGTGTGTTTTCCATGGTTTCGTGATAACAGAAATATCACAAGCTGCCATGAGCATTCTCCTAATTATGGAAAATAGAACATTGAAGATGTTATACGGAACATTAAATTATTTAATTGAATATTACGAATGTTAAAAATAATAATAGTTAAAAAATACCTTAATAGTTTTCTGTTATCTTCATTCTTCCAGTTATAATTTCCTTTTCTAGCTATTTGCATAAAAGAAAATGACTTCTGAAAATGAAATGAAATGAATTCTGATGATAAATATTAAAATTGAAAATATGAAATAATTAAAAAATTTAAGAAATTAAAAAAAAAAATCAGAAAATAAATTTAAAGTCATTGTTATTTAATTCAATTCAAAGCAAGAAGAAAATCGAGTAAATTCTACAAAATTCTTTTAGGTTTATTTTATTTCTTTATACTTTTCATTTTTAAAGCATCATTAAAATAAGTTTCCCTTATATGTATACATATAATTATTCTTATATATATATTTATGATGTATAAATATGCTTATATGTATTTATTACATTAAGTTTGATTATATGTACTCATTGATTATATGTATCACGTCAAACTATATCAACATGCTAAGCAAATTTTACATACTTAGAATACACAGTGAAATTGGTAGCTAAAAAGGGCTTTCTTCCAAAACACGGACAACATTCACGTATTCTTGAGAAGATAAATGCATAAGAATTTGATTGCCCTGTAATTATTCATAATTTGGTTAAAAAATTTTTTTAATTGATTTAATGTGCAGAAGGCGTTATATATATATGTGTGTGTTTAAATTTAATATCAATAAATGAGTAATGAGTTTTCCATTACCTCACTGTTTAAAAGCATGATACACTGATCAAAACGATGATGCTCCAAATAAGAAGTGGAATATAATTGTGCCAGAGGAGAACTAGATCTTTGGGTGGAAGAAATAAACAATTAATTAATAATGCAAATATTACTGAAAAGTAATTCAGAACCATTTTATTTTACGTCATAAAGATATAATGCCAAGCAATTTTTGGAATATTAAATTTGTTCAATTTTCACATATAAAAGTTATTTATTAGTTTACAATATATTTTTTAATTTTATTTGTACAGAAATCACAGAATCACAGAAATCAGAATTTGGTTTTTTTTTGCTCTCTTTATAATTTAAATTTACATAAATTTATTTTTTTAATAGTCCACTTGTTAATTTTTTAAAATTAGTTTCATTAGAAAAATTTATAAAAAATCTAAATAATCATAATAATTGTATTTTACTATTAGCATATATGTATAGTAAACAAATTGCAGTATTTGGATAAAAAGGTTAGTTTTATTATAACTAAAAGTTACACAAATTTTCTTACTTTTTAAGAAAGAAATATTTGTTTTTTGTGGTCTAAACCATGGCATAAACAAGCAATGAGAAGTGACAGAGCTTCTAGCTGTTCAAGCTCATGCGCCAGCTTCGATACCTAAGTATATGATCATACTTTGAAATTACACTTCAATAAGTTTTAAACAGAAACAAAAAATAAATTTCTTAGTGGCTTGCACAAAAGTAAAAACAAAAATGTTTACAAAAGCACAGCTGTTTCACAATAATTTTAATCTAAACTGGTGAATTATAATTGGATAAGCAAAATATTTGAATTTTAATCATTTCTATGGAGTCATTCTTAGTGTCCAAGAATTTTATACTCATATAAAATTTTTTTTTTTTCAAATTCATCCAATGAAAATGCACTTTTTTATCGATTTTTTTATCTGTATTAAAACTATATTGTTTTGACTTTTAAGAAATTTGTATTAGCCCAGATTATGTGCGGACTAGAAAACTTTTAAAAAAACTAATTTTTACCACATATATGTGATACTAAGAGACATTCTTTCTTCCTTTCATTTCTTCATACTTCATTTTCTTTTTGAAACAACATAGTATAATGAATAGATTTTAGTTTTTAAAAAATTTAATTACTTAATGTTAGTATAAATTTGATTTTTCATAGACAGGACAATTAGAACAAAATTTTTATTTAATAATTTTTTTATTATTATTTTGTAAAAGTTTATGAAAAGAAAAATTATTTAAAAGTTTATAATCATTTTAATAAGAGTAATATAAAATATTAGAAAATTTAAAAACTTTTTTTTTATTACCTTTCAGAATGGCAAACATCATTTGGGCAACATTAAAAGCATGTCTCCAATTACGATAAGTCATTGGCCCGTAATTCTTCCTCACACTAAGTAGCCATCGACATAAAAACCTGTTTTTACAAAAAAAAATTATTTTATTTTAAAATCTAAAGAAAGATATACATTTTACAGATATTTGTATAATCTAAAAATAACATTAATATTTTACAAAAAGATATAACTCAGTATTAAACTTGTTTATTAAAAATTATTTTAAAAAAAGGATCTAATTTAGAATTTTATCAAAAATAAAAGTGCACATTGAATAAAAAAAAGGGTATTAAATGACATAAGAAACCACGAAAGAAAAATACCCAAATAAATATAACTGTGACATTTAATAAAAAATTAATCTACTAATAATTTATTGCTAAGTTTAAGAGAATAAGTATAAAATAAATTTTAAATAAAAATATATATTACATAAAACGTTTGTAATGGTAATAAAAAGTTACTTTTTTTCATTAAAATAGAAAGAAAGTCTGGGTTTGAAAAATTTTTGGTACAACGGTGGGACTCATGTACCACTAATGTATCCTACGAACAGCCCACTGACAGTTGATGAGGAGAAGAGAGTGCCTTCCGGGAGAATTGCGAGGGGTAAATCCTCCACATTTACGTGTCGTATAGAAGAAAACCCCTGAAAACTTGGTAGCCACCAGGCACCGCTTACCGACGCCATCAAGTATTCTTGTCGTCTCTGGGGGATGATTAGACTTTCATTTCCACCAGTGCATATATAAATATATATATATATACAAAAAACTAAATCTACATCTGATGTAGAATTTGGTACAGCATATAGTAACGAAGGCCATTCTTTGTTGAAAAATAATAATTTGTGTTTACACTATTTAGAATCATATGAGACTTAAAAAAAGATTTTAAAGATAATTTTTTTGTAGTTTTTTAATAATTTTTGTTTCTTAGTCTTTAGGCTTATTTTTATAATCACTTTTATGTATTCAATTAATAAAATGTATGCATCAAGAGTCAAATATATTGTTAAAAATTTTAGTTTACATTCAGAGTTTATAAATCATATTCAGTGCATTAATAATTTATAATTATTGAAAGAAAGAAAATAATTCCTCACATTTCTTAGATAGACTTAATTTAATACTGTAGCTTTATAGTATATTAAAAATCGGGAATGCTATCCAAAATAATATTCTCCAACTATTGATTTAACTACATCTAATTGTTTTCTTTGTGCTAATATATTGACACGAAGTTTTTTCCTAAGAAGATAAATTAAGATAGATTTCTTAAAAATTTGTAAAGATTAACAGATTTTTTTAAGCAATGTTTTTATTGCATTATTTGTCTATGTATTTGCTTGTCTTTTCTTAGCAAAATTAAATATGGAAATATAGTTATTCAACTGAAAAAATGAACTGTGGGAAAAAAAGAATTACTTATTTTTTTACATTATCAGCAAAGCAACGAAAAAAATTAAGCTCTAGTGTTTCTTTTAATTTTTTTAATACTTTTTCTTCTTATACTTTCCTATAGCTTATATAAAAAAAAAAATTTCTATAGATCACGAGAAAAACAGAAAATGTTACAAAATGTGTATTCAGGGAACTCTACAAAACTACTTTTATTCAGTCCAGTTGAATTCTTTGAGAAAAATAATAGAATTTAGTATTATAAAAACTACAAATAATTAAAAACGCTTATAAAAATCCTACTTACATCATATTCTATGCCAAATCTCTGAATGAAACCCAAATCCACGAACATTGTGAGGCAAGCTTTGAGCATCTCTTGTCATTCAAACTAAAATAATCGAATTTTAAATCATACAACCTGCACATTTTCTGTTGAAGGAATATGGGATTCCTAAAAGACAAACAATTTATTTAATAATTATTATAGCAAATTTGTAGAGAAAAATCTAAATACAAGGTCAACTAATCTATTTTTTAAAATATTATTTCTACATTGATTCAGGCTATGACTGATACTAAATCTAACGATTATATGTTTTGTATAGCAGATACAATAGATGAATTGGTTCTCGCTTGGGATTAGATTATTTAAATTGCATTTAATAAAAATGCACTATCTTAGAATAATGACATATTAATAAAAATATGCATAAGACATTTGGGAAGATATTGAAAAATCAATCAATGAGATTGCTTAAATCATTTTAAGGCTTCTGAAAAAAATTTTAATCTGTTATCTATTAAAAAATAGAAATCCTATTTATAAACGTTCAAGTTTTGTTTAATATACATGTTGAAATATTTAGCAATTGTTTATAATTAATGATTTAACTTAAATTTATGGTTTAAATTATTTTTAACTTAAATTTATATTTGATATTTATGGCTTACTTAAATTTCAAATTCAAATATTTTATAACCTACTCTCCATAATTCTTGAACTTCTTCCAAAGGAGCTGTTGCATGATAGGACAGGACTTCAAGGGTCACTTTTGTTTCATCAATGACTTTCGTAGTTCTCTTGTACAATTGAGTGTGTTGAATACCTAAGCTACAAAGTATTGTAAATACCTATACAAAAACAATTATTAGATAATATTATAATGAATAATTTTTATGAATTAAACATTACATTTAAAAAGGATTGTGTTATACAATGACACGTTGTTGTAAACAAAATTCAAGTACAGAGACAAAAGGTATAAAATTAGTAATTTATCTAATTACTAATTTATATACTTAGATTATTCAAAATAATATGCAATTATGATAAATAAATAACACTGATAAGAGAATGAAGCAAGATAGTTGTTTTTATGTGAACAAATAGGATTTTAATATCTAATAAAAATTTACGAGCAAGTAGTTGATAATGATTTTCATAGATAATAATGAAAATTATTCCTTAGTAAGTTTAAATGCGTAATTATAACATAAATAAAAAAAATTTGTTAATAAATATTGTAAATAAATTATGTACTTTCAAAACATGTTCATCATTTTTAGTGAAAAGGATTTCTACGCAATTTATTTATTAATTTAGTGACACCAATAATATTTTTAGATGCTTATATAATTGTCATGCATAGAATAGAAAGATAACAGTTGCTATATCTAAATAAAGTAAAATGAAGTAATTTATAAGAAATGTTTATGGATTTTATATAAGAAAAAAACTTAAAATGTCATTTAAGAAATTTATAAACTATAATTATAAATTAGCAAACATTTGCTTATCTTGCTTTATCAATTTTTAAGATATAAAAAAATTCAAAACAAATCTCAATAAAATAAAAATGTAACTGCACAAAATTAAATTAATCAAACCCAACTTATTTCTATAATCAGTGCAGTAGCTAACTTTTAAAGGTATTTTGTAAGTATATGAATGTATAACTAGTATGTAAGTATATAACAAGTTAGAGAAAGAAAAGACAACTTATTGACTGTATAATTCTCTTTTCTATGTTTAAATGTTACCTTCTCGTCGGTGTTCTTGAAAAGTTCTTCCCCACGGCATTTGTTTATGACTTGGGGCAAGTCTATTACATCGTCCTCCTCGTCCAGAATGGACATGCACAATATGTTGGGAATCCTGTATTGAGTTCTACAGTCGATTATCCTGCTGAATCGATTAACCTAGAAAGATAAAATTCCTTTATCATTTCATACCTCTGAAACTTTATTTAATAACTTTAAAACAATAATGACTGTCCCTCCTGTCCAATTTCAGATTTGTTGTATAATTCTTTTTCGTATAACTAACTGAAAGAATCTTTCTAGCAAACTTATATATTTGTGGAATTAATTGAACCGAATGACATTAAATTGCCATCGAATCAAATTGAAAATCTCAAAATAGAAGATGGATGCATGTTATTCAATAATACTTTCAAGATGAACGAAAATAATCACTTTCTTCTTCAATTGTACGACTGCCCCATGGTGGCCAAGACCATCTGTCAGAATCAGAAACATGAGATGCTGCTTTGCTTTTTTAAGGGGTAAGATTATTAACCCTTATGCCCATATTAGACCGGGACCTACTGTTTAAAAGTGAATTCTGAACCACCACAACCATCCATGACACTACCGGAACTCGAACCCGAAAATTATCGTACCGAGCGCCACAGTGCTGTCACCCAGATATCAGACCTCTAATCACATTAAAGAAGTCAAATATATTACAATGTTTTCTGCTCAATTTCCTTTGGCCATCTGTATAAACACATTGTTAAATATTAATGCGATGTTCTGGATTTATCGTGTTAATATTAATGTTTGATCATATAGTGTTGCTCCTTAATGAGCTTGCTCTTTAATGAGTTGGAAATGGCTTGAAAGGTTATGATGTAATACAGTTGATTAACAAAATTAATTAATATGGTTAATTACTCTTTAATTCGAAATTTTTTCATTATGACACCTGAGAGTTGTAGTGCAATTAATGTAGCGTGTGAAAAATAGTATGTCCATCTGTTTCTTTGACAAAATTGCAATGACTTTTAATATACGTCTTCTTGTAATAATTACTAACAAAAAGACAAGAAAAATTTTCTTGATTTCAATAAAAATATTTGTAAACAATAAACATAATTGAAATTATTTAAAGAAAGTTATAATTACACATTTTTATTGTTTTTTGCAATTATAATATTTAGAAACAATAAAGTATACTCCTCGTCTTATGATTAAATGAGCTCTGAAATGAGTTTATGAGCTGAAATGCATTACAAAACAACCCACTAAAATTGCGATATTTTTGCAGAGTCTCAAATTTTCTAACCCAACGGCATCAAATACCTAACAAAGGCGATCGCTATTTTCCTTAACTACAATAAATTAATTACTGACTTTGATTCAAAGCAACTTTATTAAGTATTATTTTTTTCAAATATGTGTAGGAGTGCGTTGGGGAAAAAGAAAAAGTTTGAGTTTTCTTTTTTGTACAAATAATTTATTGCTATTCGATGAAAGTGAAAAAATATTTTATATGGTTGTGATTAATAAAAAATTATTTTAAATAAAAGCTGTAAGAATTTTGGATTTTAGAAAGGAATTGTATAAAAGATTGATTTAGCAATATTATGTTTTTAATTATACTATTTTCTTTTCACTATTAAAAATAATTTAAATAAAATTGTGTTAAGTGGAATTAATAAATGTAGTAAAATTAGATTAAAATAAAAAAAATATATAATTACGAGATAATAATTCAAATTATCATATTATTATTTGATATTTTTAAATGTTTGCGATTTTAATTTAATTCGTAGGTATAGTTTGACCACAGATATTGAAGAACATTGGTTGCTGATTACCAAGTTGGAAGCTACATAAGGTAGGTAATGTCATTCAGAAAGGATTTTAATCGGAAAAAAGTTTTAGTGATTAAATATAACAAAACTAATTAATACGATATTAAAAGGAAAAGTATATCAAAATACTTCCGTGCTCACTATTATACTGTTTTCGTTCAAAGTAGTTGATATCTGACTAGCCTCCCTAACAAGTAATCCCGTCATATATAAAAATATGATGAAAAATTATATGTTTTTGTTCCTTTCAAATACTCTTACTAACAAGGATAGCTTGTTTTTATGAAGAATATATTTGGTCTTATGTCGTTTGTAGAATTTATTCAATGTTTTAATGTACACAATTATTTTAAGTTTTTTTTTATTTATTTACCATTATTATTTGATATTTCAGTCTAATCTACATATTTATTTATTTAAAGAATATTTGTGTCATATTTTTATTCTTTTATGTGACTCAATGATTTTATTATGTATAATAACATTTAAATTAGAAAATAAAAGTTTTTTTTTTTTTTATTTTACTGGACATGAGATAAACAAATTAAATAGTATAATAAATATTATAGTTACTTTTCTTTTGAAACCTTTTTATATTCGAATTTTAAAATTTTAAAATGTTCTATCAGCAAAATTGGTTAAAAAGTTTTTTAATTATTATTTTAATTCATCTTGTATGTTGTCCATTTCAGCTATTAGATATTAAAATATATTATATTTCAAATATAATTTTGAATATATTAGATATTTTAGAATACGATTTATAGTATTAAATCAATATGTATTTTAAGTATTACATTAGATTAGGAATAAAACGAATTTTATCCCTTGAAATGCAGATAATATTTTGAAAATGAATTTTGTAGTATTTTATAACAACAATAAAAATTAATATTCAATCTAAATTATATTTTAGTTGTATGATTAAGATTCAGATTTGGCGATTTTTTTATTAGATTATTTATAGACGAGCTCTACCACAAAATTAGAGAATTTACAAATTTGCACTTTGAATTTCAACATATGACTGCGCTTAAGCTTGCATATATATAGGATAAAAACTATATGAAAAACAATATGCGCAAAATAATAAACAAGTAATATAAAAAAAAAAATTAAAGTCAATTCCTACTTTTTATTCACTATATTACAGAAAGTCCTTTATAAATAATTTTCATTCATTTTTTAAGTTTATCTGGTGCCATCTATGGGTAGATATAGGCAACTTAAATCTAAATAATACTAAAATTAATCAATTAAATTTAATTACTGAATTAATATTTGAAAAAAACTGTATTAACATCAAAGTTTCATCACTACAAGTTCAAAATGTATTTGAACTTGTGTGGATGAACAAGAAGTATTTTATGAACGATTGAAAATTTGAAGATATATATAGAGAGAGTGTGAGCTAATAGAAGGAATTGAAAAACAAACTATCAATCCTTATCAGTGATTCTAAACGTTAGAAACAAGGAAATTCCATGACGATCGTGTCAATGTGTATATGCATCTCACATCTACAATTATGTAACTTGGTAGAAGAATTAAAAGTTTTATCTCACACAAAATGCAAATGAGATTTAGAGTACGGTAAAATCGGTACTCTCATCCAATTACAATTTGCCAAAAGTTAAATGCTCCTTCACTGTGTCACCCTTTATTTTTAAGAAATATAACACGAAAAAAAAAAAAAGATAAGCAAAAACGATTCTAATAGCTTTAGTAAAACAAATGATTAATTAATTTTTATTTAAAAATTTATTTAACATATGAAATGTAGTTAAAATTATACATGATTTTTTAGTTTACTTTATTAATATTTTATCAAGTCGAATTAAAATAATGTATAGTTTCAGAAAAGTATTGAACTAAATTATTATTTGAAAATAATATAAAAATCCAGTTAAATGAAATAAAATTTAAGGAAAAAAAGATTAAAAATCTTAAATCAAATGAATTAAATTATTTCCTATGCTAATTTTTCTCCTTTCCAAATTCGCGCACTCGAAATTAACGTTATTTCGTTTTGAACATACTCATCTGTAATGATTTTTTAAATTTTTAATATATTATGATCTTTTCATAATAATGTCGATGTTAGAATGCTGACAGCTTAAAAAAATCTTTAATATGTTATCATTTTTTTTTTTTTTCACAACGGTATTTGTGTTTTTTTGTAACAATATTTAATGCTTTTAAAAATATTCTCAAAATTTGACTAAAATTTTGTTTTAAAATTTGAAAACAAATTTTTTTGCAACTGGTGCAAAAATGAAAAGAAAAAGGTCTTAATTATAACGCGATATATCGCTAATTAAGCGAAAGTTTCATTTAACATTTGAAAGTCAATTTTTGAACTTATGTATGCAAAACTTTTATTTACGAAATTATCAGGTACTAACTTCATTTATGCTAATTCGATTGATTTAAAAATCTCGGGTTCCTTAAAGGAGAATTTTCGAGTTAGTGATTAAATAATTTTGTTAATCAACAGGATTCCAACGATACTCCTTATGTGAAGATCTATTGATAAAAAGAAATTATTAAGTTTTTTTCACATTTTGCCCAACTATACAATAACGGTTCGTATATAGACACGATGGAACAGCATCACAACTATGTTTTTCGATATTATCAATATCTTTCAATAGAATGAATAATTGAAATTTTTTTCTTTAAACTTATGCATTATATTTCCCTAAGCTAAAATATCGCCCAGTTCAAGAAAAGTTTTACAAGAATCCTTGTATGCAATTGTTCCAGCAACATGGTGTTTGCATGCGCTGTTGTCTGAGATAGAAGCTAAAAAGATGGAACAGGCAGATGGATCGTTCATGCAATGCTGACTCTGATGACTAAATGTATGTTGCGCTTAAATACCCTATACAGTATTTTAGTATATACAGCGAAACATTAGATGCTAATGATGCTTACTTTTATTTAATTCATAATTTTTTTAATTTACTGAAAATTCATATAATTTAATGATACCATCCTGTATTTCCAGGAAATAAATTGTAAGGCAAATTTGAACCACATCTATTATTCATTAAAAAAAGTTACGTTTAGAAAATGCCATTCAATACCTAATATTGATGTATCTCAGCCAGTAAAAAAAGCAATAGCCAAACGAATATTGCAGCTTTAATAACAGATCCGAAATGAGAAAGCCGACTTTGAGGCTGTGACATAGAAAAAGTTTGTTTTGTTCGTGTTTTTATGTGCAGATAGGGATATAACGAACAGTCCAGAATTAGAGTTCAGGGTTCAGCATTTCAGAATTATTAGTTTATAGTACTCATTCACACCTATACATATTAACTTAATTTGTTATTGAAAATGCTGTAAGCAGTAAAGTAAGAACGTTTTTGCCTATTACTTCGACTATTTCAATATTCTGTTCAAGATCAGTTTAATCGAATATACTATGATATGTCTAGTCCTCTTCCAAGCTATTTACTGACAGAGAAGTTTTACAAGTTTAAAAAAAAGGGAATAGGAAAGAAAATATATTTTAATAAATACATTTTAATAAATATATATATAAAATTTTTTAATAAAATATAAGAAAAGGAGAAAAAGAAAATTGAAAAGGAAAGTTTTAGAAAAAGGAAAAGTTTTTTAAAAGGGAACAACGTGAATGCATTAAAATTCCTAAGATTTTCTAGATGTAGTGAAGCGTATACTGTTCCTCCTGCTTTTATTATAAATTCCCTTTCAAATCTATCTTCCAATAGTAATTTTTTTAAATTAAATAACTCTACAAAAAATCTTAGTTCATAAATTTATATTTAGATACCAACTAATTAATCATAACTTATCTGTTTTCCTGTTATTTGGAAAGTAAATTTCGTTACCAAAAGTATTTAATTAATACAGACCCCCAAAATACCTGACTCACTGACCAATGCGGATAGAAGGGGCGGGTTTGAATCTACTGGCAATGTTATTGCAGTCACTGTCTTCAGAAGTGAGGGAGACCTGATAGCGATTGTGCAAAATTGTCTCCACATAGCCAGGCTTCCTGAAAGAAGTATTTTGGGTTTTCCCATACGAAATGGTCAATGTGATGCCCTTCCCTAGAAATTCTCCCGATGGCTCAGTCCTCCCTCTCTCATCACTAAGTTGCTGCATTATTCTCCAATACAGAAATGGTACATTAGGGCATACCGATGATTAAAAAGAAGAAACTCCCTCAAAATAGCGGTAATTGTTTTAACAATACATCTCTTTAAATGATGTAAAAAAAGATTTAATGTTATTTTCCCAATTTATTTTCAATTACTTATTAACTTGTTATATTTCTGACAAGTGAGTATAGATTTTAAAAAATTGAAAGGAAAAAATTCCATTCAGAAATAAATTTTTTGAAAATAAAAAGACAGAAAATATTTTTTCCTATTTTCCCTCAAGCTTACCTTATAACAATCAGGTATGTTGAGAGATTTCCATATTCGGCCACTTTACCCATGAAATTTTTGCTCCGAGGAATACAAATTTCTTCTTTTCTCTGCATGTATTTTACTGTGGAGCTACGGAAAACGTCGAATAGCTGGCTTATGAGACAACTAAGAACATAGTTAAAAGTACCAGAAAATATTTCTAATTAATTTAAAATAACATTTTCTTACTAATGTAATTTAAAAGTTGTTTATCTAAAAATTTGAAATAGCAGGTGGAATGGATTTTTTACATTTAAGAGAAAGGTAAATCGATATATACTCCTTAGCAAAAATTTTAAATCTGATCTGTCATCGTTTTCAATGCCTTAACTACTATTTCATAATTCTATAATTTTAATAATGAAACTCAAGAACGAGTTTAGCGTAATACGGGATAAATAAATACTTAATAATTTACACTATTTTTAAAGATTCATTTTAAAAAAGAAACAATGCAATGTTTAACATGAAGCCACACGTTTACGCCTATCGGTATGAACATTCTGAAAAAAAGGATATATATATATATCCTTTCTTTAGATTGTTATATTCTCTTATATATATATATAAGAGAATGTGCAGAGACAGCTCCTTGCTCAAATAATAAAACTGTAATTAATTTTGTACTGAAATTATTCTATGACAAGTGCTTTGTTAGCAGGGGCACACATGTTGCAATTAATACAAAAAACTGATTTTGAGAACTTGTTACTTGGAGTGAATAAATCATTAATACTTCAGTATGCGATAATTGACAGAGTTCTTGTCCAGAAGGATACGTAAGATCATTTAATAAACTGGCAATCGAAAAAAAAATATGTATTTTAATATATTTATAAATTAGTTTGAGCTATTTTGTAATAATAGAACTAGTTAATAATAGTATATTATATTAATAATTCTTATATAATACCTATTAATATTTTATACCATATAATAATTTAAATTAGCTTTAGATTATTATATAAATTACCTTTTAGCATAAATGTAAATATGTACGTAATATATAGTAGAAATAAAAACAATTACAAAAAGTATATTAAAAAGGTTTATCGTATAAACTATTTTAATCAAACATAATTGTAATAGTGTTTCAGTAGGTGGGTATCATTTAACTCCGCACTTTTGCCATTCTAAATGAACTAACGTTTTCCGAAAAATTATTTCATACATCACCAATAATCTCCATGGTATCGACGAATCAGTACTATTTTGCCGTTACGCCAATTGTAGCTTAGAAACTGAGCAGAAGACCGATAGAAGGTCTGAAAGAAGATTCAACATTCCCCTCAACATTGCTAAACGACGATATTTAAAAAAAAAAATGACAGAAACTCTGAGCAATCATTTGCATAATCGTCAAGCTGAATAATCGATAAAAGCTTCCAGGTTTTAAAAGTTCTCAAGGAAATATTTTCCAGTATGTGTATATGAAAGCCTTCTAAGAAGAAAATTGTATCGTGATTCATTTTTAATTCTACTATCACTTAACAATTTCGCAGAAATGGGATAAAGTTAAATTGATATTTATAAACAAAAAGTGCATTGCTTCTTTCGGTAATTCCCCATGAGTAAAAATATTGCTGTTTTTCATAAAATAAAATATTGTATGTTTATTTATTTTTGTTTGTTTTGAACATCTTTAGATGTGCCATCACTTATGTCACGCCATAAACAGCCCACCATCGAGTGATGAAGGATAGGTTTTAAGAGGTAAGTGACTCACATTTGCGTGTCCTAAATAAAAAACCCGAAAACTCCTAACTGTCAGGACTGTTGATGTAAAACGCAAAATTAGTTTTATATGTAGATCAAAACCCATAAACAATTTAAACTACAAATAAAAAAAATATTCATAATAAATTTAGCTGATTGTAAATCACGGACACTTAATCTGAGTCTTCTATTCGCCATTAGGAACAGTATATACATTTTTCAATTTCAGTGTTATAAGGATGCACTTTTATTTATTCCTCTTTAAGATATGTGATTTATCAAATGTCTTGCTATCAGTTTTTTGTTTATTTCCCTTGAAGTAGTAAGCCTAATTAATCTTGATTATTTTTTGTATAACAATAATCCTAAAAACGCTCAAATATATCTACATTGTATAAAGAATATTTGAATGTGCTCTCAAATATATGTTGTATGATCAACTATGATAAATAAGAAAGGAATCTAAGTTGTTAAACTCTGGGTCTTCAAATATTTGGTTAAATAAATATCAGGTGTTAAAAAGCTACGTTTTTTTAATGTAATTTTCCTCATTTAGAGACAACTGTAAGAGTT
>BPLR01008877.1:0-28272 GCA_021605095.1 Caerostris extrusa | reverse complement strand
GTGTTTCTTAACAGTGCAAGTGATTTATTTTAAGCTAATATACTTATTTCTATTTATTTTGTACATCTTTTTTAACCATTAGTAATACATTATTTGATTAATATCTTTGAATCTTAACAAAAATTTGAAATGTGTTTCTTCCTTAAATTTATTAAATGATTTATAGGAAATAAATAATAATGAGGAGATGGATATTTTCTTTTAGAATATAAACAAATATTAAAATAAAATACTGAAAAAAATTATCTGATAAATATTTATTTGAAGGAAAATGCTACGAACTATTTTTGGTGGTATCAAATGACAATGAAATTATGAAGAAGATACAATTTGAACTTTACAAACTTTGTAGGGATATTGACATTCTAAAATTTATTAAACTGAACTGAATGAGATGGAAGCCGTCATCTCATGAGAATTGAAAGTGATAGAGCTGCTTTGAAAGTTTCAATAAATCCTTTATGGACAACGACCAAGGGGAAGACCAAAAGAGATCGGTCGACTGTTTAGACTCTAATTTTAATGCTATTAAAAACTTGAGTTCAACGGCCAAGTGGAGAACAGCCTGGCTGGATCTTTAAAAGAAGGCCAAGTCCCACAATGGGCTGTGAAGCCAGTTATGGTGATGATGATAATATAATATCGTTAATCAATTGTGAAAAGTAATTCTACATTTGTGATTTGACAGCCTTTGCCCAACATATGTCCTGTCTCAAAGAAGTGATGTCTAAAGAAGGGAAGAAACATCCTGTAATATTTATCAAAGTAAGGCTTCAGATTATCTCAATTCATGTGGAAAGAAAGAACACGCGGAATGAAGAAAATCATGTTTTTAAATATTTTCAATGTTTGTAAGTATATTATGATAAAATTATTCATTTGTTCTATGTAACTTACTAACAATTTAACCTGCTATTTTTTTCTCTATACTAACCTATTACAATCAGAAATATATAACCTACTATCAATGCAATTTAATAAATTGTTATTTATATTAATTGTAAATATTTTAATAATTGTTTTTTGTTTGTTATTTTTGTAAAATCTTTTTTAAACATCAGCTTAAAATGTTATGCGAATATTTGATGCAAATATTGGTAAAATAGCAGAATAATAGGGACGTTTGGGATTTGGCGTCAAAACACTTTTTTAAAGTGAATTACTTCAAGTAACGGTTTGCGATTGTAAATGAAGAGAATTGCAAACAGTATTACCACATTTGGCGACTTATTACCTAGTTGGCGCTATAAAGGTGCCACATCCCAATGACCCCTATTTTGCTATTTGGTCAAAATATTTATGTAGATTAGCTGTCGTTAAATAAATAAAGCTAAACGTTTCAAAATAATAGTTTAATAATGCATTCATATTTTAATACGGCAACAACTTCGGCAAGCAGCCATTTATCAGCAACTACTATAACCGTTGCCAACATACAAAGCATAATGTACAATTACAGAGTGGTGATGCTATTTGACAGTTCAAGAAATAAGTCAACAGGACTTCCATACAAATAATACAGACTAGAGCCATATACGATTAGTAAAGAATTTCTATATTTATGTGTTGTAAACAAATCGCATTTGGATTGACAAAGAGAAATTTCAGTTGTAATCCCACACTTCAAATTTGGCAATTTGGCGAAGTATTTGGTAATGCCATCCAACATTCTTCATAACCTTCTTTCAGCTTTAAAATGTCTGTTACAATTTAATCAGTTTTTTCATTCTGCTTTCGAATAATGAGTGTGCCAGTTTCTGTCTTGAATGACATTAGTAATCTGCTCCTTTTATTGTGGTTTATTTTTTTCCTGTTTTTTACGACCCCATGTTTGCTTTAATGGAAGTTTGATCTTTTTACTTTTGCTTAAAAAACTTTACAAAAATAATTTTAGTTTTTAGTTTAATAACATTTCTACAAAATTAGGTTTCCTTTAAATATTAAATATGTCTGCTTATTCAATAAACTAAAGTTGATACGTATATTTTGCCTATTGAGCTTTGGCATGGGAACATTCTTGTTTTTTATTGAAGTTTGTTAATATGGAAAATCAAAGATTCAATCAATCCTCAGTGTAGATAAGAAAGTTTTTTATTCAAGATCATCTGGAAGATCAACGACTCAATCCATCCTTAGCGTAGTTGTAAACAAATTTTTTTGTTCTGGTTCAGGTCTGCTGATTCGAGAGCAAATAACTCAATGTTGTTCAATCCTCTTTCATGGTAGTTTCTGTTTGTGCTGATATGCTGATTCAATCAACGACTTATGACTTTAATCCATCCTTAGCATAGAAGTGGTAGTTTTCTGTTCCAGCTGATGAGCTGATTCTGAAAGATCTATTCAATCCGCCCTCAGTGTAGCCATGGTAGTTTTATGTTTGGATTAATTTGCTGATTCGATAAGATAAACCACTTAATGACTTAATCCATCCTCAGCGTATACATGATAATTTTCTGTCGGGCTGATATGCTGATTCTTAAGGTCAACGACTTTAACATTCTATCCACCCTCAGCCTAGACATGATAATTTTATGTTCTGATTTATTTGCTGAATCATAAGATAACGACTTAACGTCTTAATCCATCCTCAGCGTAGATATGACAGTTTTCTGTTCGGCTTAATCTACTGATTCACAAGATCCAGGACATAATGACTTAACCCATCCTCATTGTAGACATGGTAGTTTTTCTGTTTGGGTTGATCTGTTGATTCATATGATAAACGACTTAACGTCTTAATACCTTCTCAGAGTAGATATGGTGGTAGTTTTCTGTTCAAGTTGATATGCTGATTCATAAGATTAACGACTTAGAGACTAAATCCATCTTCAGAGTAGACATGATAGTTTTATATTCTGGCTGATTTGTTGATACGGAAAAGTAGTGATACAGTCCATTCTCACCGTAGACACTAGAACTTTCTTTTTTTTTGTTTGTTCAGAAAATCGAAAAGCCTTCCATGTCTATTTTTAATCAAAACATATGATATTTACAATTTATTAATAAGATTATTTCTTTAATGTTAAAAGTTGGAATGCTCATTTTTTTCACAGGCGTCCCCCTTATTTGATATGAATTGCTTTGTTACCCTATTGTTCAATAAATGTGGAGTTGGTGCTAAAGACATGGCCATTGAGTTTATCCAAAAGGAGCGTTGATAAACAAATGTCCAGAGAAATTCGAATTGATATTCTGGATCTGTTACAGACTTTGGAATCTGCAACACAGGGCGAAATGTATGTCAGGGAGTTGCTTACAATTTTAAACTCTTTTTAGTGGAGGAAAACGATCCTGATTTTTCTCTTTCACAATTGAGCAATACGATAAAAGAATTAAGTGTCAAAACAATTTGGTTTCATATGTTTTGTAAAATGTTTTATAATAAAATGATGATGTTGTTACTGTTTTTCCTTTCTATTGACTGCAGAACAATTATAATTTGTAAGCTTTAAAAATAAAGATGTTTATATGCTTAATTGCACGTAATCCTAAATTACATAATGCTCGATATTGAGTAAGGAACAAAACGAGTTAAAAGGTGTACTTGGATAGAATCTAATAGTGCTAGTATAGTTTAGATAAAGTATAATTTATTATAGTTTAGATATAATATACTATAGTATAATTTAGATAAAGTGTAATATAGTATAGTTTAGATATAGTATAATATAGTATAGTTTAGATATAGTATAGTTTAGATATAGCATAATATAGTATAGTTATATATATAAAGTATCGATAGGATAGTTTAGATATTTAGGATATAGAGATTATTCTGAACACAAGCTTGCCATAAGTAAGGCAAAATATAATAGTATTCCAAACTACACTCATGTCCATCTATTAAGGATAATGAAGTTCAGGCAAAGAAAGACACAGAAGCAAAACCAATTTGAATTTGTAAAGTCTATTTATTAAACAAAAAGGTAAAGAGCGAAAAAGAGGCTATATGTTTGACATAATTAATAAAAATTGCGATTTTACTCCCTGGAGCAAATTTCAAAAAAGAACCTATTTACAAAAAACAGTATAACATGGTTAGTATGATGGTTAATATAGAGTATGTCTCCCGGACGATGCAATACAGGCCTTACAACGCCTAGGCATGCTGTGTATCAAATTATCAATCTGATGTTGGGGAATATTACACCACTCATCAAGCAATGCCCTCGAAATTCCGGTTGACAGGTGGGAGGGGTTGACGGGCTGCAATTCGTCGGTCAAGCATATCCCACCATGCTCTATTTGATTCAAGTCCGGTGAGCATGCTGGCCAATCCATACGGGTGATATCCTCCAATTGAAGGCATTCGTCTACAATGTTTGAACGGTGTGGACGGACGTTGTCATCCATAAACAGAAATTCAGCACCCATGGCGTCCAGAAACAAATTACATGTTGTTCCAGAATGACGTCCCGATAGATGTGGCCTGTCATCGTTACACTCTGAACATGCAATTCAGTTCTGGAACGAAGAATAATTCCTCCCAAACGAGCCATCCTGCACCACCGTAACGGTGTCGTTCAATGATGTTCTCTTGGTGGTAACGGGTACCTGGCGCTCTCCATATGAAAGCCGAAAATCAGACTGCAAACTAAACCTGGACTCATCGGAAAACATCACACAAGACCACTGTTGCGGTGTCCACAATGCATGCTCTCTACTCTTAATCGCAGGTGACAGTGAGTTGCGGTAAGTGGAACACATCTGACAGGCCTACGAGCATATAGACCAATGTTCCCCTAAGCGTCTGTACGGTCAGCCTTGAAACTGTCGTACCGGTAGCTGAAGAGAACTGACGAGACAGGTCTGATGCTGTGCTCCGTCTGTTTCTTTTGGCAGTAACTGCTAAATACCGGTCTTCATTCGGCATTGTAACTCGGGGGCGACGTTGCTGTAACATCTACTCACATTACCATCATCTTGGAATCGTTGCCAAAGCCTGGAGATGACACTCTGGGCGATTCCAAGTTCCTCGGATACTTCCAGCTGGGTACGTCCACATTCCAATCGTCCGATAATTCTACCACGTAAAAAATCATCTAAATGCTTCCTTTGTGCCATAACTATGTGGTTATTGCACTGAAAGGCTTTTAAAGCGCTTGTGAACAATTTTACTTCTTTGCCACCATTCCTTATATACCCCTCTCTTACACTCTCGTCATTGTGACGTACTATCCGAACCATCTGATGGTTTCCTGTAATTTGCATATTCTTCTTCAAGATGTGTGTGATAATTCTACAGGTGAAATTTTATTTAGAGTTCAATTTCTGTGTGATTCTGAATTATCCTTAATTTATGGACATGAGTGTATTTTAATAAATACACAAGAATAATATACATAAAAATAAAAATAAAAATATAAAAAAAAAAAAAAATTTAAAATTTAATTCGTACTTTTTTTCACTATAATGCAGAAAGTCCTTCATAAATAATTTTCATTTTTTTTAAAGTTTATCTGGCGCCATCTATTGGTAGATATATGTAACTTAAATCTAAAAATACTAAAATTAATTAATTAAATTTAATTACTGAATTAATATTTGAAAAAACTGTATTAACATCCAGTGTCATCCACTACAAGTTCAAAAAAAAAATGTATTTGAACTTGAGTGGATGAATAAAAAGTATTTTATGAACAATTGAAAATTTGAACAAGATTAAACTCATGTTTGTGAAAATTGCAACACCACGCGAGTGAGCTGAAATTTTCAGGAAATGCAAATTAGAGCATGATATGCAAATGATTAGAATTTCAAATCCGTAGCGCATGCTTATGCTGAGCAGCGCCCTCTGAACGGCGGATGGATCCGAATAAATAGACGGCTGTAGCGAGGGCGTGTATGGTTATCGGTGGTTATCTGCTAGGGGTAAACGTTAGTTCAATCGTTACTTATGCCTCTTCGACGAAAGAGAGCGAGATTTGAACAATTTACAGAGTTTGAACGGGGGTGAATCATCGGCCTTCGTGAAGCGTGTGCAGTAGCCGCTCATGTGCAGCGTAACAGCAGCACAGTGGACAGACGCACAGTCTTTGGAAGCAGTGGACGGACGAGTGTCGGACAACTCGGAAATCCGGGAGTTGACCCCGAAATGTGACGTCAGCTTTGCGATGATAGACACCTCGTCCGCAGGGCGCTGACGGGCCGTACAGCTTCCTCTAGACAATTGGCAGCACAGTGGTCAATAGCTACAGGTGTTTCATTGTGTGCTTCATCAATTCGTAGACGTCTGCTGCAGCGTGGACTGCGCGCAAGGATTCCTTTATACAGGATCCTTCTCACGCTAAACCATCACCGCTTGCGGCTACAATGGGCCGCTCAGCATAGAGACTGGCGTGCTGATTGGCAGCATGTCGTGTTTTCTGACGAATCCCGCTTTAATTTATGGTACCATGAGGGCCGCATTCGTGTCAGACGCTATGTCGGTGAACGCCACCTTCCGGAGTGCATTATCGAACGCCACAGTGGACGAACACCCGGAGTTATGGTCTGGGGTGTCATAGCATATCATGGACGATCTCAATTGCTAAGAATTGTGGGCAATCTGGAACAGCAAACCGGTACATCAGTGAAGTTCTACAGCCCCAAGCTGTTCCCTTCCTTCAAAGCTTGCCAGGCGCTGTATTTCAACAGGACAATGCCCCCCTCATATCGCTAGGACTGTTCAATCCTTCTTTGCAACGCCGCAGGAACAGCTTCTTCCTTGGCCTGCGTATTCCCCGGATATGTCGCCGATTGAACATGTGTGGAATTTCGTTGGTCGGCGTCTCGCTTGTGATCCTCGTCCTGTTGCTTCTGCAGACGAACCTTGGGTGCGCATACAAACAATATGGAATGCTCTTCCTCAGGCAGTCATTCAAAATTTGTTTGACTCCATGCCACGTCGTGTAGCAGCACTTATTGCGGCACGTGGTGACTACACAAAATACTGATTCCGATCCCTTGTTATTGTTTGTTTGCTTTGAACATTTAATCATTTATTTGTACCACTACCACTCAACTATGCATTAAATTTCATTCAATTATGACGATTACTTTCATGGTGTTGCAATTTTCACAAACATGAGTTTATATAGGGAGAGTGTGAGCTAATAGAAGGAATTGAAAAATGAGGAGGCTCGATGACGCTTGGGATGTTCAGCCGCCTCGTGAGCTACCTGGTTGGAGTTTTACGGGTTTTTATCCATACCATACTCAAATGTGGGGATAGTTCCCCCTAAAAGTCCTCACGGAAAATTGAAATTACTATTGATGGCAAATTTGATTTTGTTTGTTTTATGAACATAAAATAGCCTTGAAAACATTAATTTATTTACATGTATTTCCACGAAGAAGGTTTTTCGTGATACTGTACCGAGAATGCTGTTGTAATATATACAAAAATAAATACTATCTCAAATATGTGACAATGTTAATTTATTAATTAAGTTTGTTAATAGGAGCAACACTAAGGGGCAATCTTGTTGTGTAAAGTATGCTTTCTCCTACGCATTCGCAGGAGCGCCCCTGTGGAGTTTTTAGAAATAGTCAGTTGGCCTGCAGACTCTCACATGGAAAGGAAGTGCATTTCGCGCTCCCTGCGCGCATACGAGTTTCGGGATTTTTGGTTTAGAAATGGAATCCTATCACAAATCTATAATTATCTGTCTGTAAATGTGTTTAACATTGTATGTCTCTTGTATTGTGTGTTTAATAGGTGTTTGTGCGTGTGTCAATAATGCAGAGAGTTCTCCAACCTGCGTCTCAAGTAGCTCAACCCAATTGTTGTCCAAACTGCACACTATACTGATCATTTAACGCATACCACAGGAAGTGATTCTAAACAGAAAAAACTGTCCTAAGTAATTGAAAAATAAACAGTCCCTCTGTGCATTTTGAATTACACACACAAAAAACCAAACAAATAAAATAATAAGTACTTTTTGGGAACATAAAATCATATCAATAATATTTAAAAATTAAAAAATATATATAAAAGGTAGACAGACCCCCTTCTTTTCAAATGCAGCTGGCAAGTAGACCGTGATCTTTTATGCCATAAGGGCTGCACCGACGTTACTCACTTTGCACTATCCAGGGGCGCGAAGATAGGCCACAGACGCGCAGTAACAATGCCCCCGCAACTCTCTACGATCCTATTAGGACCGGAACATTCGGTTTAAAGTGGATTCGAACCACTACAAACATCCATGGTAACGCCGGGATTTGAACCCGATATCTGTGGTATCGAGCGCCAGAGCGTTAGCCACTCGGCCATCAGGCCGAAAGACAAACAGAAAAAAATAATCACCAGTGAATTATTTTGAAAATAATTTTTCTATTTTTCTTTACACCAAAAAAGTAGAAAAAGATGAATAGAATTTCAGAAATTAAAATTATATTTTACTATTCATTTCAATTAAAAAATGTATTTATCGCTGATAGTTTTATTTAAATTTAAAAATAAAGATTTTATTTGAATACAAATGGAGCAATAAAATAATTCTGATGTAAAGGGAATAAAAATTTGAATATAAAAAGAGCAAAATGCAAATTATTTTATTTTACGAATTAAAAATTTCGATGTCGTAAAAACTTTGTTTACAGTTTCTATAAGATTTCAAAAAAAATATCCATAAAAAAAATGTACTTCCAAACTTTTCAGCTTTTATTTGAAATTTTTTGCCTCAAAAAATTACAGTGTAGATTGCATTTCTTTTAAAAAGGCAAAGACGAAATTCTTTTTCAGACAATAAATCCCTTTTGTAAATAAACAATTCCAAATTTTTTCTGGGTTATCAGGAACACCTGTTTCAAAAGAGGAATCGCTTTTTAATTTTTTCCTTAAGAAAGAAACAAGAATTCTATTAAATTCTCTGCCGAAATTATTTTTTTAGGGCCTGAGGTATAAAAGATAGAGGAAAAAGAAATGCTATCATAATATTTGTTAAAATTAATTTTCCACTATTCTCAATAAAAACGCATCTGTTTACTAACATTAAAAAAAATGATAAAAGATTCCTCTTAATGGCCTTTCCAAACTTTATGGGCATGAAAATTTTTAGGTGTTCTAATAGGGGTAATCTTTTTGAAACTCATAATATTTTTATTCAGTTATTTTTTATAAATGTGTAAATAATATGCATATTAGTAGTAGATTTTATCCAATTTCATTAAATAAGGTATTTCAAGTACATTTCAAGAAAATAATAATGCGAAGTCTATTTTCAAATCCTGAAAAAATTGACTCAGTACAGAAATGTCATTGTTAGAAATGCGAATTAAAATACATCATTACAAGTCAATTATTTATGAAGAGTTCCTGTTTCATATTAGTTATATTCAGTTATTTTTAGGACCTAAATGCTTCTAAATAGCATTGAAGACTTATTCAGTGTGCTAAAATCAGATATCTTTGATGCATTTCGATTCTGTTCTTCTAGAAAATTGTTCTGCATCATTATCGTTTCTTATGATCATTTATCATTCATTAGATATATCATTGTCTTAAAAACAATAAATGATTCTTCTGTTTTCGTTAAGTTTTTTATTCTCGCAAATTTTATTAATTTTAATGTTTATAAGATGTATTTTTTTGTAAATAATTTTACTACAAGCACGGTTTAATAATTATTCCTTAGATACATAATGTTAGTAAGCTAAATATTAATAGATTTATTTACAAAGGTAAATTAAAACCATAATAAAAATATGACAGCGATGATATATTTTTATTTTCTTATAATGCATTCCTGAAATGTTTGTGATAAAAAATATATGATTGAATATCACAAAAAACAAAAGAATTAAAGCAACAAGAGAAGCCCCGTAGAAAGTGTTGTATTTTTAGCCATTTATTCATACCCTGTGACGGTACATAACGCGGTAGCACTGACCACAATTTGTTTCTAAAACAATAAACTCCGAAAGTCCGAAATGCAACGTGACATCTGCCGTTGCTGAAGCCGGAATCTTTCTTCTCAGAAAATGGCGTTATTAGTGTTGCGGATGCTAAGCTCCTCTGGAAGAGGGTTCTTCTGACAGGTGGCCAGACAGCTGCCAAAAAGAATTCTGGTTTTGTAGGAAAGAGTATTATTGTTTGAAAATATTTCCAAGATTTTAACTGTGTAGGCTTGCAGGAATGAGAAAAAAAAAAAAGGAATTGTATACAAATTACATATTTTCACGTTGTGTTAGAATTGTATACATTGATATATATTGTATACAAATGAAATGACATAAATCTTATGTCTGCCACCACTGGGTTGGGAAATAGTTGAAAATATATAATAAAATGATATACATAAATACCTATTAAAAAGAAACACCCTTTGTATTAAATCAAATTCCATGTATAATTAAGAGAAAACCATTTGTAATAAATTAATACCATGTACAATTAAGAGTAATTCCTGATTTAATTAAGATAATCCTTTTACACGCAATCTAAAAACCTAATAAATGAAAAGAAAAAAAAATTATTGCGTTTTTCCCCAGTGGTAACTGGTCTCGAAGGAACATATCCTCACAAAAAATTATATAAATTATATATTAATTAATCGTTGTTATTATTTATAAACCATGAGTACTTCTTTATTCAGGATATAATAAATACTAACCACCTTATTAGCATTTGGGTAAATACCAAAGGAGATTTGTGGGAACATATAGTGTTGCAGATTAACCAAAATCCAAATATACTTTCTTTTATATTGTTGCCTGCATTCATATTATTTTTCGTTTACTTTTCTTTCAAAGCAGTTTATTTTAATAAATTAAATGATATTTAAAGTCATTTTACAACATCCATTAATATTGATTTGTTTACTAATTTTATTTTTATAGATTTGTTAATAAACTGATTTTAAAAATACTTCATATAGTTAAATTGCTTAGGTATGTGAATAATGTGTTAATAATGTTGAATAATTTTTATTTAATGTAAAAGCTGTATATTTAAGGTTTCGCCCTCAAAATAAATGATCTCGTCAAATAAAAATTTAAAAATATTGTCCCAGTTTCAAAAAAAAAAAAAAAAAAAAGAATTTGTTAATTAAATCTTTTTTTGTACGTTATGTTTTTATACCATATTCGCATTTTCTTAATTTCAGTAGTATATTTTGATTTTCTAATATTTTCAATATTTTTTATTTATGATAAAATCTTAATATATTCAAAAATAGTTTCCCGTGTATAAATTAATTTCCGAACATGAAGTATCTTGTTAAAATCAAGTTTCTCCGGGAATAGTACGCTGTTAAATTTTCGGACAAAAACAAATTGAATATTTCTTTACGTGAAACGATGCTTGTTTTTGACATGCATAGAAAATGTGCAAGTCTTAAAAACAATGAATGTTTCTTCGTTTTTTGTTGACTTTATTATTTTCGTAAGTTTTATTAACTTTAATGTTGATAAGAATTATTTTTGTAAATAATTTCACTACAAACATAATTTAATAATGATCCATAAATATATAAAAATTAATAAACATAATATTAATAGACGGATTTACAAAAGGTAAATATAAACTATGATAAAGCAGACAGCTTAACTTAATGTAACTAATAAAGCTGACAACTAACTTTAATGCTATTAACTTTAATATTTATAAGAAGTAATAATTTTACTACAAGCGCAATTTAAAATCAATCCCTTTAAAAATTAATTTTAAATGAAATATTAATAAATGAATTTACAAAGATATATATAAACAATAATAAAGATGACAGCTTAACTTTCATGACAGTACAGATATTTTTTACTTCTTACGACAAAAACTTACGATCACAGTATAAAATGATTCATTAAGTACACAAAGTTTGTAAACGAATTATTAATAGATGGATTTTAAAGTTAAATATAAACAATAATAAAGATGACAGCTTAACTTTTTATGCAACTAATAAAACTGACAATTAACTGTAATGCTATTAACTTTAATGTTTACAAGAAGTATTTTTTTGTAAATAATATTACTACAAGCAGAATTTAATAATGATCCCTTAGGTACATAATGTTAGTAAACTAACTATCAATAGCTGAACATACAGAGGTACATATAAACAATAATAAAACTGAGAGCTCGGATATTTTTTTTTTACTTTCTGTATATTGCCTTCCTGAAGTGTTCATGATAAAAAAAAATTGTGATTAAATATCACAAAACAAAAGAATTAAAACAACAAGAGAAGTCCGTAGAAAGTGTTGTATTTAAGTGCCATTTATTCAAACTGTGTGACGGTACATAACGCGGTAGCACTGACCACAATTTGTTTCTAAAGCAATGTTATGAACTCCGGGATGTCTGAAATGCAACGCGACAGCTACTATTGCGGAAGCCGGAATCTTTCTTCTCGGAAAATGGCGATTCCGTAAACTATTTCAAAAACGTGTCGCGGATGTCACTGATTGGAAATCATCCTCGGTGAAAGAGGGTTCTTCTGACAAGTGGCTAGACAGCTGCCAAAAAAGAATTTCGCGTTTTGTGGGAAAGATTTGCATTACTGTTTAAAAATATTTTATAAGATTTTTAACTGTGTAGACTTGAAGGAATGAGGAAAATGTATTTGTTACGTGTTGCCCTGATATATATATATATATAACGTGGTAGCAATGAAAATTTGTAACAAAACTCCGGCGTAAATCTAAGTCTACCATATCTCGATTTGGGAAATCTATCTTTCTGATAGTTGCATGTAAAACAATAAAATTATGTATATAAATACATATTAAGAAGAAAACACTATGTAATAAATTAAATTCCACATACAATTAAGATTAATATCTCCGATTATACAATTACCCTTTGTAATGTAAATCAAATTATGTATATAAATTATTAAGAAGAAAACTCCTTTGTAATAAATTAATTTACATCTACAATTAAGAGAAATACAATTACCTTTGTAATAAATTAAATTCCATGGACAATTATGAGAAACTCCTTTGTAATAAATTAATTTACATCTACAATTAAGAGAAAACCCTTTGTAATAAATTAAATTCCATCTACAATTGAGAGTAATTCCATGTACAATTATTTATTCCATGTGCAATTACCCTTTTTAATAAATCAAATTCCATGTACAATTAAGAGAAAACAATTTGTAAAATATTAAATTAAATATACTTAAAAAACCCTTTTGCGTACAACCAAAACTTAATGAATGAGAAAAAAACAAAAAAATTTTTTTTATTTTGTTCCCAAGATCAACTAATCTCCAGAAACTCATATCCCTCTTCTTCATTGACGCAACAGCCCCCATGGTGGGTGAAAGTCGTCGGTCTACAGGCAGATTTCAGACACAAAATGCTTTCTTTTATACTGGGTAGGGTTGTGAGGCCAATGCTCTACAGTCACATTAGACAGGGACCTACAGTTTAAAAGTAGATTATGAACCACTATAAACATCCATGGCACTGCAAGGACTCGAGCCCGAAGCCTGTGGCACCGAGAGTCAGAGTGTTACTCACTCGCAATCAAGCATTACACATAACCTCAGGAGAAAAAAATTATACATAAATTATATATTAATTAAACTTTGTTATTATTTACAAATCATGACTATTTCTGTTTTCAGAATATAATAAATATGTAAAGTTGAAATAAATATTTAAATATTTTCAGAAGGATGAGTTCTTTACAAACTGAATTTCAATTCCTAATTAATGATCTTATTAGTTGTCTGCATAAATACCAAAGTAAATTTGTAGAAACATGCTGTTTTGCGTAGATTAACCAAAGATTCCTTCTTTTTTATTGTTTCCTGCATTTTAAATAAATTATAGCTTAAAAAACTAAAAAAAACACGCTTTTAGAGTTAATCAAACTAAAAAGTAAAAAAATAATTGTTAACATAAGAATAAAATTACTGACGTCACTGTTCTAAAAGCGTGGGGTGCTTTGTATGACATTTTTAAACTAACTTTGCATTTCGGAATGAAACTAGTGAAAAATTAGAACGATTGATATCAAGTACCCTCCGCTTTTAGAACAGTGACATTGATTTTCTCGTCAGCCATTTTATTCTTATGTTAACAATTATTTTTTACTTTTGTAGTTTGATTAACTCTAAAAGAGGGTTTATTAGTGTTTTTAAACTATAATATTTAAATGAGGTCCCGGTACGGAGGATTGGAAATATAGTTCTTACAATAATTTAATTGTGAGTAAAACAAAGGCTAAATGCGAATATGTCGAGCCAGCCAGGATTCGAATAGGGAATCTCCTGATCCGTAGTCAGGCGCGTTATCCGTTGTGCCACTCTCCCACGTAGGTTTGAATGTCTTAGGTACTTTCATTCTACATGAGTTAAATTGCTCTTCATAAGTTAAAATAAAATCACTAATCCTGACGATGCAAATCATAATCAGATAATAAACTTTTCAAAAATATTTTTGGTGTCGTCGGTCCTTGATAAGTCTACAACGTTTAAATTAAATCTTTTCGCTTACAGTTGGGCAAAATCGAGCCTAAAAGTTACAAACAAACAAACATACAGGGAGAAACTAATAAAAGTGTATTAATAAATAAAATGATATTTACCCATTCACTAAAAGTTCTCTTAAAACTTTCATTAATATCGATTTATTTATTAAACTGGTTTTAAAAATGTTTCACATCGTTAAATTGCTTGAGATATGATGCAAAAGCAAATTCTCTCCATTAAGAAAATGGGATCATTAAAAATTATGTCATCAATTACTGGATTATATCCTTCCTTACAAAACCTTAGACCGTGTTACGAATAACCATTAAAATTGACAGAATAAGCTAAATTAGCTGGTTACAAGTTTTATCATCTTTTTTTTTTTCAAAAGGAAGGCATTATATCATTATCTACCAATATAGATTCTCATTAATGTCATTTTAAGTATTTGCTCAATTAATAAGCGGTTTTGATTATAGGTAAATGCTAGGCTGATAGAGGTTTTCCATTCAATATTAACAACGAAATAAATTCAAATGTAATTAAGAATTAAATGCTGCAATTTCTATGAGGGGTGGGTTCATCTAGATCAGGAATGGGCAAACTACGGCCCGCGGGCCAACTCCAGCCCGTCGGAAGATTCTATTCGGCCCGCGGATAGAATTTTAATTCTGCCGGTAAGTGGAAAATTAAGAGAAATATATATTATAAATCTATCTCTTTTTTTTTCTACTTTGATTAAATATTTTTTTTTCCTTCTTTTTTTCAAAGGACTGATGATTTTTTTAATTCCTCTATTTTTGTTCTACAAAACGTAAATCGACGGAAATAGCAAGCACAGACAGCTTTCAATCGGTAAAGGTTTAAAAGCGGAAGTTCTATGTTAGTTAACGCCAACAAGCATTATCTCTTTCTCGGGGAGCAGACATATGGGAATCCAATATAGGAGAATTAGACCTCGCATGTGTCAGACTGCGTATTTTAAGCTCCAGCCAGCGGCTTTTCCTTTTGATGCGAGTTCTAATATTATTAATTGCATTTGGAAAGATTGCGGACACATAGCATCATCGTGAATAGTGGTGTAAATTATTAAAAGTGTAGCGTAGCTAGTGCTTTTTGGTTGTAAATTATCTGAAATTTAAAGTATAAAAAATAATAAAAAAATATATAAAATATATATAAAATTAAATTTAATATATTATTGGTTAATAATATTATAAATAGTATGGTAATAATAAATGGTTATTAATATTTTTAAAATTTTAGAAAAATTTATCTTGGCCGCCAAACATTTTTTTCTTCGATATTTGACCGAAAAAGTTTGGAGACCCCTGATCTAGATGATTTGAAATCATATAGCAATACAGAACTAGAAATGTTTTCCTGACTTAAGTGCACAAAACATACCAAGAAGGAAAGGTTGCCCTACAAGTGAATGTGTAGCTTCATAAAAAGTAACACTGCCAGCAATAATAGAAATCCACAACACCTATTTTTCACTCAGAATCCTATAAATGCGTCAACGGTATAGCATGGTTCCGGTATTGCATACAATAGTTCACGTACTAGGACATGGATTGCATGGATATAAGTACAGTCCTCTATGTTTTATGTCCATATTGCTCATTAACGGCTCATAGGAAGATCTCTGGAAAAACAAGTAATATTAAAAAAAAATTTAAGTCAATTCCTACTTTTTTCACTATATTGCAGAAAAAATTTTCATTCATTTTTTAAAGTTTATCTGGCGCCATCTATTGGCAGATATATGCAACTTTTATCTAAAAAAAACTGAAATTAATTAATTAAATTTAATTAATGAATTAATATTTGAAAAACTGTATTAAACATCAAGTGTCCTCCCCTACAAGTTCAAAAAAATGTATTTGAACTTGAGTGGATGTATCAAAAAGTATCCTATGAACGATTGAAAATTTGAACAATATATACATAGGGATAGTGTGAGCTAATAGAAGGAATTGAAAAACATCTTTTAGATAATCAACCTGATGCCTTTTTTCGCGCAAGCGCTGAGAATATTAACTATGCACTTCGTGGCCCCATAATACAAAGTGCGCATCCGTTGGTTCTATGTTTGTAAGAGCAGTCATTCTATTATCGCTGCATCAAGTGTGTGAAATGAAGAATTTCTTCGAAAACGCTCGAAATTACCATGCATATGCACCTCGTCTTCAGCATCTTTAATATATTTTCGAGTTATCTAAGTGTACCCTACCCCTCTTAGAATCTTGAAAAGGCTGTTGAGACATTCTGCATACATGTTGTTGAAAATATGCTTTAATTGATTTTGATATTTGCATTCATTATGCAAGATCTCGAAACATTTCTCTCCATATTGGAAAAAAACACCAATATATTTTGCTTGCCAACAATTCCATTTTCCAATTCCTTCTATTAGCCCACACTCTCCCTACATATATCTTGTTCAAATTTTCAATCGTTCATAAAATACTTTTTATTCATCCACTCAAGTTCAAATGCATTTCTCTTGAACTTGTAGTGGATGACACTGATGTTAATACAGTTTTTTTCAAATATTAATTCAGTAATTAAACTTAATTAGTTTTTTTTTAGATTTAAGTAGCATATATTTACCAACAGAGGGCGCCAGATAAACTTTAAAGAATGAATGAAAATTATTTATAAACGACTTTCTGCAATATAGTGTGAAAAGGAATTGACTTTACAAATTTTTTTTTATATTACTTGTTATGCTCTGAAAACGAATTGAAAGGAGACATTAAAGACATTCCAAACGAAATATATAAAAAAAAAAATAATAATTTCTGTTTTTAATAAAAAAAGATAACTACTTGATCTAATACAAACTTCACACTGTTGATATGTTGATCTCCTCATATCTTTAAAAAATTCCAGGTATACATGACATATATCGTCCAACAATAGAAGGTCAGATATCGAGATCTTGTTCATTGTCAAAATCTAAACATACAGTGCTCTTCATGTGCTTTCTATAAATTTACGGCTTGGAATTGCCATGGAGTGGATCTATCTCGGCCAATAAAAAGTTCCCATGTAATTTTCGACATCAGTGTGCAGGCGCACCATCATGATGAAACCAGAATGTGTTGTCGCTTATGCCACTTGGTAGACAGCAATATGTAGACCAAGTCCAAGAACCCGTGTGATCCCATGAAATGAGGGAAAAGGCGGTAGCTTCTGTTGCGATGGAGTACCTGTAGATAGAAATCTGATTTGGCTCAGTTACGCTGAAGAAAGAGGATAGTGCCCTCCGGGTGGACATTTTAAGGGGAACTACAAAGAATTTGCGTATCGAACCGGGAAAAATCCCACTAGGTAGCCCTACTAACGAGGCAAGATGCTGTGCATCCTAAACGCCATTGAATTACCTCGCTTTTGAAACAGTGTGTGCAACAAAGCAGCCAGCTGATGGTACCTCAGCCCTAATGCTCACCAGGGGGCACGCTTTCCCACTGAGTCACGACTCGGGCGGAACGAAATTGTTCTGCGAATAAACTCAACATAGACGTATCTTTTAACCTAATTTCGATTTTATCTTTCTTTTTATGATTTCACTTTTTCATCAAGCAGCATTTCAATGCCATGTTCCTGCACGTGTTTTCTACAGCAAAAAAAAAAAAAAAAAAAATTAGTATTATAATTTCCCCAGCCCCTTTTTACCATTTGGCCAGGCATGTTCTGAGAGCGCTGTACTTGAACTTTTTGTACTTTATCTTAACGGATAATACTATATATCATTATATAACATATACCAATTTCTCATTTAAAAATAGAATGATAATAAGAATTTGTTTATTAATTAAATTTACAACAGTTAATCATTATAATACTCAAAATTATTATTACCTACTTTACAAAATTTTAATAATTTTGTAAAGTAGGAAAAAAGAAAAGTGACTAATGTTTTGTATTCTTCTTTCATGTACTACATAAAAAAAAAGGAAATACTAAGAAATATTGTATTAAATATGAGAGTAATTACTCATGCGATGAAGCATAAAATACAGGAATTTCAAATATCAGATATGATTTATTTGATTTTCCAAAGCTTTTCTGGGAATTTGTATTCATAAGATATTCAGATTTTGTGCCCATTCGAATATTTATTTTCGGTTTGAAAGCGTGCCTCAAATTTTTATATAAACATGAATCCAGTGCTCTCTGATTTGTAAATGAAAAGAATAATGCGAATAACTAAAACAAGAGAATATTCAAAAGTGCAGGATAAGTTCTCAACTCAAAAGAACTAGCTAGACTGTAAATTATAGAAAAAAAATTACAGCAAATATTTTTTAAACCCACAAAACGCACGAATTTGTTTCTTTTATTCAATGATATTTCTCGGTACGAATAAATAAATATTAGATCGGTGGAACCAGACCGTGATTTGATTTTGCATTTGAATGATGTTCAGAAACCCTTATTTTTATTCGTATCTGCTTTCCTATTTGCTTTCGTATATGCTTTTACTGAATAAGCACGAAACCCGCATGACAGTTTACTATCCATAAAGTAGTTTTAATTTATCAAATGTTAGTTGGAAGGGGATGAATTAAAAAAAAATGCATTTAATGTCAAAAATAGTCTATTGTAACGTCTCGGCCTATACTAGACCTATAACGGCTTCAAGAAGAGGCCACTTTTCAGGTTCATGGGAACACTTTGAATTTTATTTACAAGCATTATATACATATATGCAGAACTCTGTTTACACAGAAAAGAAATTTAAAGTTATGAATTAGATACACAAGTGCAGTTCACTCGAAAGACGGAGATTAACAGAGTTCTAAAGTCTACGACGAATCTAAACACGTGGTATGCGGCAGACCTTAATTATCGCACGGCGGGATACAAGAAACCACAAGGCGCTCGTTTTGAAAACAGGCTGAAAATTCGGCCTCTTCAGTTACTTAAGAGAAAAAGACTAAAACAACACTTCTGGTCGACTCGTCGAAATACACTCTTCTCTCTCTTCTCCAAAAAAATTCTTTTTTGACATTCTGTCAAGAGGGGGGTGACCTTCCCTTACTTCTTATGAGAGTGGACATTTTCTCAGCTCATGGCCTATCACCAATCACGATGCAGAAACTCATGGTGTAGTCCATATTTCATCTGTAATTGTTTCAACCTGTGAAGATAGCTAATTTTATGAGGTCTCATTATCGATGACACTGATTATCTGCTATCATATTTCAGTGACAGGTTGTTCTCATTAGTACAAAGTACTAATTGCATGTAATATAAATATCCACGACACTGCTTATCTGCTTATCAAATTTAAATGATAGGTTGTTATTATGCACTCGTTAAATAATATATATTCCTCTTAATATATAATGTTAATAATATATAATGCTGCAACTCTTCCCTCGGGGAAAATGTTATACTACAAAACACTTTCATTATTCTTTTATTTTATGCTTTAAATAAATAAACTGTGTTTGTAATGTGAAGGAAAAAGCATGTTCCTATACATTTTGCATTTATGTACCTGAATTAAATTCAAAGTTAAAAGGACAATAGATTAGTAAACAACAATTTTATTCCACTGGCTATCGAATTACTAATAAAAGGTCTCAAGATATGGAAAAGTTCGGGGTGAGTTGTAAACAATAATAAAATAAATAAATCGAATAAACATAACGGATTGCACTCTTAGATTGGCACCCTTTTATTATTACTATTATTATTTATTTATCTTATTTTCGTTGACATAAAAAACATGTTAGTTAAAATTCTCACATATAGTTGATTCTCAATCTCCGAAAATATGCAAATTTAATCTCTGAGAAGAATATAGGATTCAACGAATAATTATAAGCAAATACATCTTGAGTCACAGTGTTTGTTAATTTATTGAATTAGTGCATCTCTGAAATGTTAACATTGGCGACTGAATGACTGGAATGTTAACACTGGCAGAAAAGGCATTTTTGGCATAGTTATTTTTTACGCCAACAATGACTGAGCGGCCCTTTCATTATTGAACTTCGGAATGGTAAATTTAATTAAGAATCGCCGAAATTTAATAACTGAAACTGGACTAAGAATGGTAATGCAGTGATTCGAAGAAACGCAAATACTCTCCTAAGCGGTTTGTTGCAGTACGGACAGAAAATATAAAGCATGCGAGAAATTTTACCATGTTTTGAGGAAAGAAAATTTCCACTTCAGATAGAGTCGGATTTGGGTTACACATAAAAGTATTTACGATATCGAAAAGACGACTGGAGATTCTTTTGGTAACGGAAGGTAAGGAGGTTGTTAATTGAGGTAACGTTGAAAGGTTCGGAAACAACTTTCGTGAACGATTCACTCATTGATATGTAGACAAAACTAAAGGAGCGTATCAACACAAACGGATGCTCATACAGCACCTCTATTGAATGAAATATGACATGCTTGCGTCAATGTCTTTACCAAACGGATAGATGATAAAAACTTTGCAAAACTTTGACTCTATAAAACCCTAATAAGCCCTGATAAGATTGCCTAGAATAACTAGACAGTGTCACATTTCTGAAACACCCCAAGCAGAACGTAAAATTCTTTAGATAGATTTTTAGTAAATGTTCAATTTGGTGATCCGCAATCAGATCCAAGAAGAAAAAGCACTGAAAAGAGAAAATTAAAATTTTCACTTTTTATCTAATTGCTTATGTATTTTAATTCATTTAACTGCATTGAATTGGCTTTTTGGCTTTTTATTTGCGTAATTTTATAGAAAGCAGTGCTTAAATTAATTAATAAAACACATATAACATGGCAATAACAAGTAATTTTTTTCTGTAAACGGATTAATTATTCTCTGGGAAAATTCATTTCGTAGACGTCCAGTTTGGCACAAATTCAAGGAACTTGGAATGGCTCGAATTAGAAATGCAAATCGAGCATCATTCCTGTGATATTTCGATTCTCGCTCTTTTGTTTCATAAAGTTCCTAATTAGAGAAACTCAGAACAAGTATTGCAATACTTTTCAAAATAAAATTCAGATCTTTCCATTTATTGTTAGCTATATAAATCCTATTTGTCAAAATTTTTATGCATAAGCCTGTTTTTCACGTATCATGTATGTATTTTATGGGTTTCAGTTTTTGTGGAAAAAGTGGAAAGTTTGTAGAAAGTTTTTGTGGTTAACATTTTTATTGAATGATGGTCAACGAACGAACGAATAGAGCGATAGAGCGTGAATGAGTTTCAATAATTATTTCTTTACAGTAAATCAACTTTTGTATTTGTTTAAATTAATTTTATTAATTACCTTTCCTAATTGATATTTATTTATTGACGAATTGATATGAAAGAATTGAATTGATTGATCTGATTGATATTTTTTACTAACTCTGAATGGAAAACCTCTATCAACATTTTACTTACTATTAATCAAAGCTGCTTATTAATTGAATAGATACATAAATTTATTTGGTATTTAAAAATGGCACCAATGAGACTCTATATTAGTAGATAATGATATAATGTCCTCCTTTTGAAGAGCACCCCGTTTAAAGAAAAAGATGATAAATCTCGTAACCAGTTAATTTAGATTACTGCCAATTTTAATGGTTATTCGTAACACGGACTAAAGTTTTGTAAGAAAGGATATAATCAATAATTGATCACATAATATTTCAGGATCATATTTTGCACTAGTGGCGATATTTTTGCTTTTATAACATACCTAAGCAAGTTGGATAGAGTTTAAAATCGGCTTAATAAACAAATCGATATTCATGAATGTTTCAAGATGACTTTGAATGAATAAATATCGTTTAATTTATTAAAAAAAAAAAACTGCATTTAAAGAAAAGGAAACAAAAATAATTTGTTGTTTCTTATCACACTTGGCTGACAGCAACATCTAGATCAAGTCCATGAAACTATGATCATTCAAATCTTTATGCCGATGAGTCTTGATAAAGGGTAAAAATTCATCTCCTTTTTGTCCTTGACCTTGCGCCACAAAGATATGGGGTACCCAAAGGGATAAGTCTGACTTTACCCAACCCGGTTATAATTCCGGGCACTGGGTATCCATTTTTAGTTGCCTTTATGACATGCATGGGCTAAAGTGGGGATTTTCTAACCCGGAACCCACACAAAGCAAAAATAATAATCTAAATGCAGGCAACAATAAAAAAGAAGGTATCTTTGATTATTCTGCAACATTGTGTGTTCCTTCAAATCTCCTTTGTAGATGCTAATAAGATCTCTAATTCGGAATTGAAATGAGCTTATTGTAAAAGGATATAATTCAGTAATTGATGACATAATATATTTCAGGATCCCATTTTGCATTCGTGACGATATTTTGTTTTTGTAGCATACCTAAGCAATTCAGCACTATGAAATATTTTTAAATCGCCTTAATGAACAAAATCTATGTTAATGAATGTTTTAAGAGGACTTTGAATAAGTAAATATCATTTAATGCATGTTAAAAATAAACTGCTTTTAAAAGAAAAGTAAAACAAAAATAATTTAAATCCAGGAAACGATATTCATGAAGGTATCTGTGGTTAATCTGCAACACTGTATGTTCCTACAAATCTCTTATGGTATTTATGCAAGTACTAATAAGACCGCTAATTAGAAATTTAAATTGAGTTAATAAGGACACGACTTTCAGTAAATCTTTGGATATTTTTAATATTTAATTTAACTTTTTTAATTATTTATTAAATTCTGAATACAGAAATACTCATGGTTTGTAAATAATAACAACGTTTAATTAATATATAATTTTTATATAATTTTTTTCTCCTGAAGGTATGTGTTCCTCGACACCAACTAACATTTGGAAAAAAATCAATTTTTTCTTTTCATACATTAGGCTTTTTAGGCTGCATACAAAGGATTTTCTCTTAATTGTGTAGAGAATTTAATTTATTACAAATGTTAATTGTACGTGGAATTACTCTTAATTTTACATGAAATGTAATTGGACATGAAATTACTTAATTAATTGTACATGGAATTTAGTTTATTACAAAGGGTTTTTCTCTTCATTGTACATGGAATTTAATTTATTGCAAAGGATTTTCTTCTTAATATGTATTTATGTGTATAATTTTATGGTTTACTTGCAACTATTTTAAGATGAATTTCCCAACCGAGAAGTGGCAGACTTAGAGTTATGTCACTGTTACATTTTTTAATGCATAATATATCAGTGCAACTCGTAACAAATTCAGTGTTTTTCTCATTCCTGCAAGTCTACACAGTAAAATCTCGGAAATATTTTGAAATAATAATACTCTTTCTTTCAAAACGAGAAATTCTTTTTTTGCAGCTGTCTGGCCACTTGTCAGAAGAACCCTTTCCTGAGGAGCTCCAGCATTCACAACACTAATAACGCCATTTTCCGAGGAGAAAGATTCCGCTTCAGCAACGGCAGCAGTGACGCTGGTTTCAGAAGTTCAGAAGTTTATTGTTTTAGAAACAATTGTAGTCATTGTTACTACGTTATGTACCGTCACACAGTTTGAATAAATGGTTAAATATAACACTGCTTAAAGTATTTCTACTAGACTTCTCCTGCTGTTTTAATTTCTTTGTTTTGTGATATTTTTGATCATAACTTTTTTTTTATCTCGAACATTTCAGGAAGGCGATATACAGAATTATCTTTTTTAGAAAAAAAGTACCTTTCCTATCAGCTTTACTATTATTTATGTTTACCTTTGTAAGTCCACCTATTGTTTTTCGGTAATTAACTGTATGTACATAAGGGATCACTTTTAAACTGCGCTCGCAGTAAAATTATTTACAAAAATATTTCTTATAATCATTAAAATTAATAAATTTTACGAAAATAATAAAAAGTTAACAAAAAATGAAAAGCATTTATTGTTTTTTAAGACTTGCAAAATTTGTATGCGTGTTAAAAAACAGCCATCTTTTCACGTAAAAGAAATATTTAAACTCTTTTTGTCCGAAAATTTAACAATGTGTGCCATCCCCTTAGAAACTTGTTTTTCTCAAAATATTTCATGCTGGTAAATTAATATTTACAGCGGGAAACTACTCCTGAAAATATTAGATTTAATCACAAATAAAAAGCATTGAAAATATTAAAGTATCAAAATAAAACTACAAAAATGAAGAAAATGTGATTATGTTATCAGAACAAGCTCAAAAAGATAAAATTAACAATTTCTTTTTTTTTTTTTATAATCTGGGACAATATTTTTAAAATTTTTATTTGACAAAATTTTTTCTGAAATATACAGCGTTTTATATTAAATAAACATTATTCCTCGTATAAACATTATTTAACATTATTAACACATTATTGATATACCTAAGAAATTTAGCTATATGGAAGTATTTTTTAAAATCAGCTTATTAACAAGTAGATAAAAACAAAATTCGAAAACAAATCGATATTAATGGATGTTTTAAGATGATTTTGAATGAGTAAATATCATTTAATTTATTAAAAAAAAAAAACTGCTTTTAAAGAAAATTAAACACAATATAACAGGTGGGCGGAGAATTCGTAGGCTGACACAAAAATGGCGCTACTAGTATTAAATCCATATGATTTTTAGTTAACCTAACTTCAAAAGACACGTGTGTAAATTTGACAGCTATTGCACAATTAGTATGTGAGTTATAGCATTTTTTAGTGAAACAGCTTTTTGTTAGTTTCAAAGAATGGATAAAAAGGAATTTTGTGTGTTAATAAACATTGCTTTTTGGCAAAAAAAAAAAATACTACTATTGAAGAAAGGCTTGGCTTCTTGAAAACTTTTATTCGACTTTACACACCAGGAAAATCAACCGTTGAGAAATGGTTTGCTAAATTTAAACGAGGCGAAAATGAGCACCGAGGACGATGCACGCAGTGGACGCTCCAAAGAGGCTGTTATAGACGAAAACATCAGAAAAGTCCAAAATAATTTCTGATAACCGTAAAGTGAAGTTGATTGAGATAGCTGAGACCCTAAAGATATCAAAGGAACGTGTTGGATATCGGGAATGAATATTTGGATACGCGAAAAACTCTGTTCAAAGTGGGTGTCGCGCGAGCTCACAATCGATCCAAAACAACAACGGATTGATGATTCTTAAGTAGTGCTTGGAGCTATTCAATCGTAATCAGCCAATCGACAGTCAGCCGAGGACTGCACGTGATGAACACTAAAATGCTATAACTCACACACTAATAGTGCATGAGGACATGTTTTCTTAGAGACCAACTACCCCGTGGGGAAAATATCGTAATAAATTTTTTTTCTTTTCATTTATTAGGTTTTTTAGATTGTATTTATAAGGGATTATCTTAATTGTACATGGAATTACTCTCAATTATATACATGATATTCATTTATTAAAAAGAGTCAGTAGGAGCAGGAATTTAATTGTCTACAAAGTGTAACTGTACATGGAGTTTAATTTGTTACAATTATGTGTATGCTGCGCATGGAATTAATCCCAGTGTGACACATGGAATTTCAATTTATTACAAAATGGTAATTGACACATGCGATGATAATTGCATGTGGAATTACTCTTAATTGTGCATGGAGATTTAATTTTTACAAAGGAATTTCTTCTTAGTATGCATTTCATGTAGGTCATTTTTTGTTCCCATTTGCAACTATCTTTAAGATGGGTTTCCCAACTCCAGCGGTGGAAGACTTTAAGATTTATGTCTTTGTTGCATTTGTACTACAACTATAGTAGTATATCAGTGCAACATGTAACAAATTCCTCTTCTGGTTCCTACATGTTAAAAATCTTGGAAATATTTTGAAAGCAGCAACGCACTGTTCGTGCAGACGAGAAACAGTCTTTCTGGCAGCTGTCTTGGCCACCTTTCGTCGAGAAGGACCCTCTTTCCCGAAGAGCTCTCAGCGTCCTGCAACGCTAATAACGCTCCATTTTCCGGGAAGAGAAGATTTTACGCGCTTCTGCTTAGCAGCAGCTGCCTATGTTGGATTTACAGATCAAAGCCAAAGGCAGTTTATTGCTTTAGAAACAAATTGCATGATCATTTCTACAACGTTATATACCAGATCACAGGGTTTGAATAAAGGGCTAAATACAGCACTTTTCCACTAAGAGCTTCTCTTTGGCAGTTTCTAATTCTTCCTGTTTTGTGATATTTGAGCCATTATTTGTTTTGTCCAGAACATTTTGATGGAATGCTTATTCATACCAGAAAGCAAAAGATCTGCACTTCTCAGTTTTTATTACTGTTTATATCTACCTCTGTAAGTTCATCCTATTGATGTTTAGTTTATGTACTCAGAAGGGATGTTATTAAATGTAATTGTGCTTGTAGCATTATTTACGAAGATAGTCTCATGACAGTGAAGTTAATTAAATTTACGAAAACTAATAAAATGAACGAAAAACAAAGAAAACAATTTATTGTTTTTTAATTGCTTTCATATGGAATTGCTGAGTTAAGAAACCTAGTTTTCTTTCTATCTCACCCAATGTGCATGGAATTTAATTTAATACAAATAATGTATTTATTTTGACCATGAATTACTCTTAGTGCACATGGAATTTCCAATTTATGTCCACAAAGGTTTTCATAATTGCATATGAAATTTGAAATTGACTTCTCGCTAGGGTTTTCTTTTCAATTCTACATGTAGAATTTAAGTTATTACATAGGATGCTTTCTGCCCGGCATACGCATTGTTAAAGTGTATCTCTTTATGAGCTGAGTTACAACTATTTTATAGTGGGATTTCCCAACTAGGGATGTGGCATATTTTTATATTTATGTCGTTGCATTTTTAGTACATAATAAAACTTCAGTGCAACGCGTGCGAGTTCATTTTTTCTCTCTCTCCCTCAAATCTCACACAGCTAAATTCTACAACGTCATATATCGGTTCAACACGTAACAAATTCTTTTTCCTCATTCCTGCATGTTTACACAGTTAAAATCTTGAAAATATTTTTCAAACAATAATATTCTTTCCTACAAAACTAGGAATTCCTTTTTGGCAGCTGTCTGGCCACTTGTCAGAAAACCCTCTTCCCGAGGAGCTCAGCATCCGCAACATTAATGACTCCATTTTCCGGAGAAGAAAAGATTCCGGCTTCAACAGCAAATGACAGCTGTCATGTTTGCATTTCAGACATCCCGGAGTTTATTGCTTTCCTAAACAATAATTTAATGGTCATTGCTACGCGTTAGCACTTGCTCACGGGGTATGAATAAATGGCTTCATCTGGCACTCCTAAAGTACTTTCTTACTGTTCTTGTCTTGCTGTTTTAATTCTTTTGTTTTGTGATGTTTGATTCTATAAGCGTTTTTACATCTGGGCTCTTTCCAAGAATGCATTTTTAGAGAAAGAGTAAAAATATCCGTGCTAATCAATTTATTATAGCTAATATTTTATTTTACATAAATTAATGTATTTATTTAGTTACTAAATTTACTTTATAGTGATCCTTTTAGCTATTAGCACGTAATAAAAGGTATTTGAAAAATACTTCTTATATACATTAAACAACATAGTCAGGATTAGCTGTCCGGCTTTGTCATTATGGTAAATTCCGGCTAATAAAGCTTTTATTGGTTATATTGAAGTCAAGCTGTCAGCTTATATTAGTTATATGAGTCAAATGTGCTTTATCGTTGTTTTTTATTATATTTTATAAGTCATCTAGTAATATTTCTTTTACTAACATATACTAGGGATTATTTTACCACTGTGAGATGTGTTAAAAGAGTGTTTACAAAAGAAATACTTCCTATAGGCATTGGAGTCAATTAAATTTCGAAAATAATAAGGTCAGCAGAAAATGGAATAAACATTTTTTATTTTTAAGACTGCGAAATTTGTGTGAGAACATTACGTAG